>DWCF01005817.1:0-13481 GCA_018230265.1 Delias oraia
CGAAAGTTTGTTCCGATGGATGTTTTTTATTCCTTCACGTGAAAATACAGAACGTATTTTAGTCAAACTTTGTATAACCAGAATAAGACATAGATTACAGTTTATAATTGTATTGTGCAAACATGACAATATTTAATAGAAACATATAAGTCAGACTCAGCGGGTAGTGTAGCGGGCAGAACGACGTCTGCCGTCTGCCGAGTCTACTAGTGTTATATAGATTTTGGCGTATTTTTTAATGTTTGTTTTAAATTTCTTTCGATATTTGGTCTCTACGCATTAAGACCAAAATTGGATGAACCAAAAATCATGATAATTTCCAAGTAGTAATTATGCTAAAATATGAAAAATTATTTGGTTTTTGATATTCAAAAGTAAAATTTAGTTATGTCCAAAATGCAGATACGACGATAGTTCAGCCACTGGTAAAGTGATTGTAATAAACTGAAACAAGCCTGAGAAAACATTTATCTTCTATAGTTTCGTGACGTATAAGGCGTCACACTAGATTTCCATACTAATCAATTTGTACAAGCTATGTTCAGTTTTACAAAGCTGTATCATTTCTAAGAATAAAAGTAACTTTATAGCTGTGCATAAAACAATTCTCAAAACATCACCACAAAAAGATTCTTTTATCACAGAGGAATGACAAAAGGAGGTAGGTATACCTACCTACTTTTGTCATGAACGCTATGCTCAAGAAAGGAATCCATAAAAGCAGATGGTTATTCGTCGCCAATGAATCCTAGAGGTTTTAACAAGTGGGAGAGAGACAGACGTTAATTTATGGAACATTTAACTGTGTAGAATACACATGAATCTTAGGGTCGATAATAAATCGAAAATGAGGTTTCAACTTAAATGACTTGATATACCGAGAAACGGACTTTACAAGTTGACTGCAGACGTCAAAAGAGTGTTCCAATTCTCATATAATCCGATAGGTTGTTGTGTTTTTGTGTTGAACGAGTATTGTCAGACCCTGGCGGGTGTAGGGCATCTGTGGGACAATGTGGACAACGGCTCGGTCAGGGGCGATTCATCACGAATTAATGAGGAATGAAATGCCCCGGAACTTAAACGATTGAATGGCTATTACGTCTTTATCTACCAGGATTACTCAACATACCAAATGTTTTGATGCAGATATCACTGATATAAAGAAATATTACTACAGATTATGACACAGTAAAGCTTGAAGCTTAAGTTACTCAATCCTAGTAATTTAGACACACTATTTTAAATATTGTATAAAGCTGATCGGATGTGTATACCATACCTATTATATATGATGTAAAAATTAGACAAAGGACTTTAGAGAAATATTTTCAGCATATATAATTAAGAGAATTAATATAATTAGTAACTATAAGTTATAATAAGGAGATGAAGGGATTTGTTTGCGAAAGAGAATAAGAAATTATATATCTGGATTATTATAAATTATACCTGTATGCGTTCTCTTGTGAATCTTGAGATTCTCCGATCTAGCGAACACTTTGCCACACCCGGGAAAGGGACAAGGGAAGGGTTTCTCACCAGTATGCACTCTTATATGATTAACTAGTTTATATTTCGCTTTAAATGGCCGGCCATTTCTCGCACAACCCTGCCAGAAACACGCGTGCGTCGTGCACTCCGGTCCTCCAACATGTTCTACAGTCAGATGAGTGACAATCTCGTGCATACTTGCAAACAACTTGTTGCATTGCTTCTTCGAGGGCGGTTGATCCGGGTCCAACCACTGGCAACGCATATCTCGTCTCGGGGGGGCTCGGACGTACCGCAAGAAGGCGTGTGGCGTGTGAGAATGAGTATGCGGCATAAGCGGCGGCGCACCACTCTGAGAGTGAACATCGCCGCGCCATTCCCAGCTCTGTTCTAGCCCTTGTTGCGGAAACAGTTCACCACAACCAGCGTATTCCCGTAAGTAACCAGGCTGGTAGGAGTGGAGAGGATATGGCTGGTAATGCGGGGGGTGGTGGGGCGGTGGGTGTGGTGCCGCCGCGGCCCTGTGTTGGGCGGCGACACCACACGACGGCTCCGGCGACATCATGAGGCCGTAGGAGGCGAGGTGTGCGTGGTTGGTCTCGAGAAAGGCGTTCATGGCGGGCGTTGCCTGAGCCGGCGCATAGCCCCAGTCGCCCGCCACCATCCACGCGGCCTACCCGCTGCTGTGTACGACGTCGAGAAATGACGCTCCCTTCTATTTATCTCTTCGTTCTTTCCATTGGCATTACTCGAACGTCGCCTGTGAAAACAAATATTTTATAACTAGTGAGCCGAGCGTTCGGACAATGAAAAAAACAAAAAGTGAACAAGCTCGAGGTGATCCCGAGACAAATTCAGAGCCATTTCTCAAAATAATAACACACATTCATGCAACCAGAACCGGCATCGACGGTTTATTTATAATAAAAAAGTGAAGGCACTTTTGGACATTAAATTAAACTGCGGGTAAATTTATAGGACATTTTTATACGCCTGAGACAAAAATTCCAATTGTATTCATGTATATTTAATTTTAGTTTATTTGTTACGCTGCAGCCCTTTTATTACAGGGTTTAGCATAGTTTATTAAAATGGTAAAGTTTATTGTGAAAACCGGCTCCAAAGTGCGTTTTGAAGCTATTTTACAACTGCTTTTATATTTTTATGCAGCGAATAGTAACATTGAAAGATATAATCCGTTACATTCATATTATATACCAATTATTTAACTATATTCCTTCCAGATTATTGTATTATACATATAACTAATATATATTATTAAATATATTAATATTATATCATTTAATACAGAAAAGTTAAGTTTCCATTTAAGTTATTTTAAAAGACATTCTATAAATTATAGGTTTTATATGTACCTACTTTAGCTAAAAGCTAAAGTCATTAATTGTATCTGTAGTATCGCTAATATAACTGTCAATCGGACGTGAATATACAGATTATATTAAAGTATCAGAATAAGCGCATTATCTGAAAACAATATTGTTTATCCGTTGTGAAGCACTTCAGCGTACGCTTATGCTTGGGCGATATTACCTGGGCCAGTTAAACATGTCATTTCTCTAGATATGCATCTAATCTTGATCTGTAGACGCCCCACAGAGTAACCGCCCTTCACAAAGCAATGGGTTGACAGATCTCCACAGACAAGCAATAGGATTATTAAAAATCTGACGTTCTGTAGCAATTTTCAATGAGTTAAGTCTTGAACTGTTAAGTTAATGTTTTTTGCAGCTGCAAGGATTGTTGGATGCATTACCTTTAATCACATTACGAATATAATGAGTTAAATGTAAAAACCATTGTAATCTGTTAAGTGATTTTTCAGTAGATGGAGCAGAATAAGGCACATAGGAATAATTCTTGAATGAAGTTTTCCGCTGGTTTGCTCCGTTAAATAGTTTTAACTTACAACCATAATTGATTATGTAGATGACATTTTAAAGATATATATGATAAAGATTATAAAATTATTTATATAATAAGATGATTATATATTTATAACAAAATAGCTATATATTAACATTCTTTTTTCTTCGTTATTTATTTATAAAATTCCTTTTATTTAAGTTATAATCTATTAAATTATACTTGCATGTAATATGTAATTGCACTAATGCAATAAATAAATAGAACAGGTTTATATTATAAAGATAGAAACGTGGTATTCATGGAAATTTTATGCGTTTTTTTACAACAAAGCAAAGTACAGGACAATCTAAATCGTATACATTATTTATTATATTAAAAATATTATAAAAGTCCTACTACAAAGTACATACAAAAATTATAAAATAATAATGTCGCTTACAATTTTATACTTACAATCAGTGTGAAATGGTAAAAAGTCTTCTATGTTTCGCTTGATGACTATATGAGAGAGTCTTAAATCATAATAATAATTTCATAAAAAATGCAACCAATGCGTGGTCTGTAGCGCGGTTGTCCATAGGCGACGGTGTTCTCTTATCATTTAGGAGACCCACCTGCTCAGTTATCCGCTATATCATAAAAAAACGTTAATAGCTACTGATCCTATAGTTCATCATCATCATTTCAGCCGTAAAACGTCAACTATAGTTAATAGATCCTATATATTTCTTCCTAATTTTTCTCGGCTCTTGGCGTATTCCTAACCTAACAGTTTGAAATAATTCACAAGTGGCTGTGAGCTTATTTAAAAAAAAAAATTTCACCCATGGAAGCGTAATGCAACATTTGGTGCACCTCCAGTATCCTTATTCATTGAAGCACAACAGAATTACTATTTCACACTGGTATTCTGTGATTGGGGACGAGCCGGCCCAATTAGTAAGTAAGAGTAAGAAAAATACTAATAAGTCAGATGGGGATGCCTATATCCAGCAGTGGACGTCCTACGGCTGAGATGATGATGACGATGATGAATTAAAATACATGGATACACATTTATTTTCATGCAAGCGTACGAGAGAGGTTTTTGTATCACAGTTTTGGTGCTTAATAAATATTTTTTTATTAATAATTATAAAAAATGTTTTTGTTATTGTTATTACTTAAAAAATCTACATTATCCCATACGTGTCTTCAAGACGAAAGGATTGCGGAACTCTGTATTAATTAATATACAATATATAGGAATCTTATAAATGGAGACAATCCACTGCATTGGGTTGTCCTAAGGCCAATGCAAAAGTTTAGTTTCTTTTTTTTTATTGATGCTGTTGGCATAAGGCCATTACAGCTTGCCTCGCCAAGAGTAGAATAATTTCTATTTAATGTCTCTATACCCTGGAAATTATACCGCTAAAGCGGCGTAAAAATCTATCAACAACCAAAGCGCTCATTATGCCGCGGTTGTCCATAGGTTGCAGTAATCTCTAACCATAGAAAAACCCGCTCTGCTAACCCCTTTGCTAATTTCAGTAATTCTTTCATAGAATTACGGACAACGGACCAAGCGGGTCTTCGGTGTGTTAAGAATACACCGCCACCCCTGGAAAACCGTACCGCAGTCCGCGCATTGGTTGTGTTGCCGACATTTTACACTACTTATAGCCTCTGATATCCTCACTCAATCAGCGAAAAGAATCACCATTTCAAGTACTTCATGCCTCAGCATGGCTTTCCCATGGGTGGGACAGTAATTAAGACTTAATAAATAATTAATTACATTAGCATTGGATGATCATTTTGTCGGCGATGGATGTAACTTTATGAGATGCTTTATATTTCATAAGACTATTGAATTTTAATTGGGTTTTTTAGAATGTTGAAAACATCACAATTTATCAAATTTTACTGTTATAATATACGGACATATTGTAATATTGTTGTTGAAACTACACCAATATTTTTTAAAATTGTGCCCATAACATGGAAAATAAAATTGAAATATTGCTTTTGAGTTATGCTCTTGCAATGGCGACAAAACTTGTAAATATAACGCCATATTAACCATAGATATATATACCTATTATCTATCTTCTACAGAGTTTGAAACGCAAAACTCTAACACTAAAATTTAATTAAATATATTCTATATCTAAGTCCATTGTTATTGTTGAATCATTTAAAAAAAATAGAGAAGAGAAATCCTATACTGATTTAAGTTGAGAGTACTGTTACTACTCTAAAATGCAGATATTTTAATAAAAGGGAATAAAAGGTGTGGTTTGGCCAACCTGTAACAGTTTACTTGGAGCAATAAAAATTGTATTGTAATAGAATAACAGTTAATGGTCCTGAATAAAAATGAATCTATTCAGTTATTTTTATATTTAAACATTATTCTTAAAAATTTATTTTGTATAGAAAAAAAAATATTGTAGATTCTACAATTTATCTATTATATGACTATGCCTCAATAATGAATCATTTAATATGTATGTAGAAGTATTTTTTCAATAATCAGAAATTTGTTTACAGTTTTATTAAAATAAGATTTAAAAACATCACAATTATTTTATATTTCCATCAAATTAATATAAGATATCTTTTAGGTATTCATTTTATAGTTAAAAATTAAATATCTATGTATTGCTTAATAAATAAATTAAATTAATATTAGAAAATAATAATAATATAAATTAATATTAGATGTGTTTTAACGGATTTTGACATTTTTGTAATAATAAAGATAAAATATTTAATACATTATTTTTAGTACAAGGTTAAGAAGCCATACTGTAGTACTATATAATAGTTTGTTTTTATTATAGCTTTTCTCTTTTTTTATTTATTTATATTTTGACAGCCTCGTAGATAAATCTCTCTAATAGATATACAATGAAGCATGAGGTTTCGAATCCCAGTCAGTACAATTATAAATTATAATTTAATATATAATTTATTCAGTCTCTGGAAGGGCTTGACAGTAGCCAGCCGAGTGTCTTAATACTGTCGCACACGTGGGAGAGCCATGCTGAAGTATATGTTGACGCACAAATTGGGCCGGTTCGTCCGAAGTGAAGTTGACGCGGAGAATACTCCACGTGAAACGGTACTAGTAGTGTTTCGCAGAGTAAGTGAGAATATCGGAGGTCGCTAATTACAAACATATTACAAAAATATTATATAGGTCCAATCTACTACAATGGTGCCACAAGAATTCTAAAGTAGATGTTAGCGAAAGTAAATACCAACCTACTGTCTCTTATAATTTGGACGTAGCTTAGGCGTACTTACAGAAAACTATGCGTGAAACGGCAGTGTATCTACCTCGGTTCTACTACTACTAAACGGTGCTTCTGTGTCGCTAAGTGAGTGAGGATTCGGCTTAAATTGCGTAAAAAGCCAGCAACACGGACGCGCGGACTGTGGCGCGGTTGTTCATGAGCGGCGGTGTTCTCTTACCATAAAGGAGACCCATCTGCTTCGTTGTCCGCTAAACAATAAAAAAAAGGACAACGGAGCAGTTAGGTCTCCTATATGGTAAGAGAGTATAACGATACGTAAAACGAACGAAGGATAAAAAGACATTTACTGATTTTTGAGATTCCGACGGTAAACACTTCCTTTCATTACGATTATTAAGTTCGTGAATTATAATACGTAACACGAATTGTGGTATTATTTTGAGAATATATTTATTTTTGATAAATAGGGTAAAATATAATAAACGATACCATATAGATATAAATTAATGTAATTAACATGTAGTACATACTTCTGTCACGTGGTAATAAAAAACTATGTGGAACCAATTATTGCATTTAATTTCGTTTATATGATACTTTTAGTACATGCAATATTTAAAAATTGTTTATTTCATTAAACTTACTTTGATACTTGCTTAAATCCAATAAAATGTGTACCGAAATTCACTTTCTACACAATGAATGTCTTATCTTAATACCTTAGTTCTAAAACCCTTAAAAAAAACTATCACTATCTAAACAAAATACTGACTTCACACTGGAAATTTGATAACCATCGATAAACGTCACTCGAGTTTCGCCGCGGTAAACTTCGCGACATGAACCCTCCGATTCGGCTGAGGTTCTCAGCATGACTGCGGGCTCCTGTGACGCCCCATCCAGCGTTTTCTTAATACACCTCACACTGTGTCAGATTAGGGCGGGATAAGAGTAAACTACGCTTTACCGAGTTAGGTATAGCCGTTTCGTTCTAATATATGTGGTATATAAAATTAAAAAGAGACTCGCGATTGTTTGCTGAACATAAAAAAAACGTATGAGATGACTTACACTTGGGTTTTTCTTTTGTGTTTGGGTGTAAGATGGAATGAGAGGGTCGGAAAATGTTTGAGCTAATGTACTTTCCTGTGGGAGGGAAAACACGTGTTGTCGCTTTTAATATAATGCATTTCACGCTGTGACCGCCTGCTTAGCTCAAAACCATAACTCTTTTGTTTTCATAAACTTTTGTGCGCAAAAACTAAATAGAAAAAAGTCCTGGGTGCGTTGCCGGTCCTTAAGGAAAGTGTACGCTCTTTTCTTAAAGGTTCCCAAGTTGTATTGGTTTGGAAATACTCCTGCTGGCAGGTGATAAAGGTATTTCAGAAAATATTTATTATTTCCATTTTACAGACTTATTTGGAATTATATTTTTATATTATAGTGGATAACGGAGAAGGTGGATCTTCTATGACTTTTACTTAATCTGGTAAGAGAACACCGCCGCCCATGGATAAACGTGCCACATTTCGGGCATTGGTTGTGTTGCTGGCTTTTCACGGTATATAAACGACATTTTTAAGGGCCTCCGATATCCTTACTCACTCAGGGAAACACAGTAGCACTGTTTCAAGTAGATACAACTACCATTTCATGCTGAGCATTATGTAAGACCGTGGTATCACTTCGGACGAGCCGGCCCAATTAGTGCTTCCGCATATGCTCTAGTATGGCTCTCCTATGGGTGAAAAATATAGATGTTTAGATTGGTTTAGATTGCACAACCAAATTTAAAAAAAACAGACGAAAGAAGACTTCATAAAAATACTTTGATACACCTAATTTTTCTAAATATATAGAGGAGAGTAACCAAATATGGAATACCATTTTGATTTTTGGGCATAATATGCACAAGTGTTATAAATAAAAAACTTTTTGTGGTAATTATTAATAATTATATATTTGCACTTAAGTTTAACCTAACCTAACCTTAACTTACATATACGAGACTCATTGAAAACTTTTAACTTTGGTATAATGTAGAAATTAGCAAAATTATTTACAAAAATCACAAATCCAGGTATCAAATTCTGGTCCAGCGCAATCATAATGTGCCCAGAGCCCACACATGAGGCACTTGACACATGTTTCCCCATGGGTATCATTAGAAAACAGTATGCCACAGAAAAAACACTCCGAATCTTCAGAGTCTGGCGCTGTATAAACTATCAGAGCATCGGGTTCACTGTCTGCATCTAGCATTACCACCTCATCATCTAAATCTGACTCAGGCTTAGACTTCCCTTTAGATTTTATTTGTTTTGATTTCTTCTCATTCTGTTTTTTGTTCTTGTTTTTTGCTAATTTATTTTCATTTTCACCTTCTTTTGCTTTTGTCTAAAAGGTCATTCTTGTACGGTGGCGACGTAATAACGGCTGCAACAGATGCCTTTCCTCCTCTATTAGAAGATTTCATTTTCTTCTTTGGTACTGGACTGATTTCATATGGAGACACTAATACTAAATCACTGCGAGAAAGTCCGGAAGTTGAGGGTACAGGTTCAATATTCATATCTTGTCTGGGTGTGAATGCGTCAGTTAAAGGCATACAGTTATCAGATGTTCTTAACTTGGCCATCGATGGTCCTTCAGGTTGGTGATCTGATGGAACGTTGACCGTATAACCATCTTTAACTGCATCTTGCTGCGCAGCAAGATAGTCGGCTTCGGAGAGTATATTTTTATTCAACGGCCATAAGCCAGTTACTCAAAATCCATGTGTTGAAATCTCACCAGTTTGCACTTTTAAATATGCTCTGCCAAATAACAACATCATAATAGCTTAGTAGTAGTGG
Organism: Delias oraia; assembly: GCA_018230265.1. Taxonomy (NCBI): domain Eukaryota; kingdom Metazoa; phylum Arthropoda; class Insecta; order Lepidoptera; family Pieridae; genus Delias; species Delias oraia. The sequence goes on from DWCF01005817.1 coordinate 9,485, forward strand.
CTGCAGCTTGTGAGTTGTGTGAGACAATTTCTACGGTGTTTGTCCTAGCAAGCTCTATCACGTCGATGTTTCGAGTGTGAGAAAAATGACCATCTAAGATAAGTAATACTTTCTATTCCGGAGTAGGGTTTGTATGTTTGATGAAATGTTTGAACCAGTCAGTGAATATGTTCATTTGAATCCATCCGGATGGATGTGCAACGCCAACAGAGCCTGGGGGATAGCCTCTCATCAGCTGACCACTCATATTCTTGCGTGGGAATATAATAAAGGGAGGCACAAAATGACCAGTGGCGTTCATGGCAACAACAATCGTCATTAATGAACCCCTTTCCGCTGAGGTAAGTGAAGCTATCTGCCGTTTTCCTCTATGGCACATTATTATCTTTGCACATTAAAATGTTTTGCAGCTCTTAAATAACCCATTTTTTCTCCCTTACTAATTTTATGGCTTCCGCCATAAGCTTCGTATTCCATACTTTTCGCTTTGAGTTCACGCCCGCCATTCTGATAAAGCAAAAAAAAATAACAATGTCATCAAATCAGCTGATGGATGGATATGGTATCCAATTATGGAATAGTTCATAATTGGATACCGCGATCTGTCCATATTTGGATTTTCCAACGGTTTCAAACTGACATTTAAATTGGTATATTTAAGAAAGTAATACCATCTAATACCGCTAAAACATACAAAAGAACATCAAAACTGTCTCTAAAAACTATAAAAACAATACTATGTGAACTTTCTGCATGAAAAATAATTATTTTTTACATATCTTAGGAAGTTATGTGGGAGCGACAAAACAAAACACTCTCTCAGTGAGGACAGGACTCCCTCGACTGACTTGTCATGACTTGTATGCGTGAACGGGAGCAGAATGAGACGGAAGAACACTTTTTTTGCGTGTGTGACTTTGCACTTGAGAGAAATGTAGATATTCCATATTTGGTTACTTTCCTCTAATATTCTTCCCATACCTTGTACGTACTTTATTTTATTCATATTAATATATTAAAATATTATAATTAAAATTAAATCTAATTTTACTATCTATAGCAAAGATAAAGACTATAGTAGTAGGATCTATATAACGAGGCTGTTAAATTTTTTTTCAATCCAAATTACTAAACTTCAAAAAAACTATTCAATGAAATATATTATAAAACTAGGCACTATTAGATACACTGACCTAGTATTGCCAACTTTTATAAAGTAGAAATCATAGAAACGTCTGAAATCTTCAACAATCACCGATTTTTTACATTATTCATATGTTATTCTCAAAACGCCAATTTTACCATTATGTTGAAGCATCAGTAAGCACGCGCCAATTAATAAAATAAAACGTATTGTCTTAATTAAATTCAATTTTGCCCCAGTAATTATTTTATAACATTAGTAGGACACACCCACTTACTTACACCTGCACTCCGATTGGACAGTAACGATTCTCATAATGGCGGGGCGTCTACCACTCCTGCGCAGTGTCATCACATTGTACGATTTAATCCATAAAAATATCACGTTTCTGATAATAAACATAGTTGGTATGAAATATTTTTGACATTTTTCAATAATATGTTATGAAATTTGCATTAAATTACATTTTTCAATACCAAAAAGCTGCAGTTACGACGTTTTAACACGGATAACGTCGGCACGACAAGGACCGCGTTTAATTTAATATATTTTACTCGAGAACTTTCCTCACGCACGCTTTTTGCCATTACCGTGATCAGATTGCGATAATGCTTTTTACATTCGCCTTTATTGATTTCTTCGTATCAGAACCTGTCGCGGCGCGATTCTTAATAGCCGTCTCATTGTTAATACTGCAACGAAGGCACCTGATGAAAAACGGGAAAAAATTCTGAATGAACCATACGATCCCCCCTACTAAGGCAAACGTTCAGATCAATTATTGAACTCGTGTGTGGTCGCATGTTGAGATAACGAGAAGAATTTCATGTTAAATAGCGGCTGCGGCAGGAAATGGCTGCTATGAAAAACGAATGCCTGAGGCTTGCTGTGCTGAAGTAGAAGCCATCAATAGGTCAAGATGTTGGTAAAAACTGAAACCAGTATTTGATTTCATGAATGTAAACTACCAACAAAGTAACGTAGGACAAAAACGCCTGACTGAAGACGAGTTCTAAGCGTAAAAGGATTAACAAACAGATAAATAATGACAGAATTCATTACAGAAATGGAATTAGAATCTCCTAAATTAAAAAGTGTTTCCCAACTTAGGTATATATGTATGTATGTATCAGGTCCACGGTGTCATCTCTGGACCATACTTTAATGCTAATAAGAATTAAAATAAAAACATTATCTGATTTTTTTAAAAACTGTCCTTGACTTCCTAGAGGTCTGTGGCCGTCTATGGCTTTAAATGATAAAGCCTTCTGGATACGCCAAGTAGACTTTTTTCTTGTCATCGAATAATGTGACATATTTTGTAATTCCTAACACTAGATACTCTTAAGCTAACCAAGCCATAATGGAACATGCTGTGATCCCGTATTGGTAGTGGTTATTATTATAAACTTATTAACTAACCTTATGTCCGCATATAATCCAAAAAAGTACCATAATTTTCGTAAGTAAACTCATTTTACTTTATCTTTTCTTTATCTCATTGAAAATAATTTAACAGATAGGTAGCTATCTAAAGAAGACGTTTACAGATGTTTCAAGAATACTCAGCATGAAACGGTACTTGTACTGTATTTCATATTATATTTTACAAAGATTTAGAGTACCTGGAGAAGAGCTATTAGGATTAATAACTGTAGATAATTTTCATCATTGAGCATCGAGGCAGTAGGTATACAAAATTACTTCCGAATCATCTCGACTTTTGTCGTTTTACAACTGAGAGTTTTTTAAGGCATTTTGTGTCGCCCACCAACACTGTGCAATGAGCTGCTTGCAGAGGTAATACCAAACCGATGACTTGGAGACCTTCAAAAAAATAGCGTACATATCTCTGAAAAGCCAGAAGGCAGGGGTTAGGAATGCCCATGGGTAGAAGATCGCTTATCCTTGATGAGCCTCCTGCTAGTTTGCCTCCGTTTTCATAAAAAAATGAATACACTCATGGCAAATGATTTTCCTTTGATTTTGCCCGCAGGGTGCAGATACTACATTCAAATAAATAACCTAATTATTTACTTGGTGTTTTTGGAGTGATGTTAGCTACAAATTACCGTGAACAAAGACACCGCAGGATATCGCTTTTATTGAACAGAGACCAGATGGCGTTCAACCCTCGCCACTCGCATACGACTCTCAAAATTAAATTGAATGTTATTTTCATTAATTAATAGAGCATCTTTTTTTATTTAAAAATTAATAAAAAACTAATTTATATACTTATAATGTTTTTACATTTGCAACAAAAATATCTAGGTACCCACATTCCAATACAGCTCTTATGAAGTCGGCTTGGAGCGTAAGCAAAATGATGGCTGTGATACCTTTTACCTTTGATCTTTTTAACATGTAAAGGTTATATGTCTTCATTAGTAATTCACTGGACTCCATTTGTTGTTTTTAATAAAATCTTAATTGTGTAAGCACTCTAATCACAAATAAAAAGTTTACTAGATGTCGTTGAGAATTTTTTTTAAGAATCTCGAATCAAAATCTTATCAAAAGATTTTAGAATCTATTTATTTTTCCCAAAAATATTTTGTTAATTTTAGTCTTTCCTTTGCTTAGTTTTATACTTATTTATTTTGATTTTTTGCTACTGTAGCTTATAGAGAAATATAAATATCACAACTGATCAAAAAGTTTACCTTATATTAATTGTGCACTTTACAAAAGTTTTTCCTAAAATATCACCATTTTCACATATAAAACGTCAAAAATATACAGGAAAATATACACGCGATGGAAAGACGATCTCACGAAGGTCGCGGGCAACCGCTGAATCCAGATCGCTCAAGATCGCAACAGGTGGGCGTCTTTGGGGGAGGCCTATGT
>DWCF01005818.1:0-13475 GCA_018230265.1 Delias oraia
AGCCGGTAACACAAACAATGCGCGGGCTGTGGCGCGATTGTCCATGAGCGACAGTATTCTCTTACCATATAGGAGACCCATATGCTCCGTCGTCCGCTATACTATAAAAATAGAGCAAATGCTGTTTAAATACTATTTCGCTAAGTTTTATTTATAATATTTACATTTTGTAAGCATAATGTTTGCTCTACAAATCTACGAGTTGTAACAGTACGACGTAGACAATGCCGTATCTTCGGTCAATATTTCGCAACATACCAGCTGCTGACAAATCGCCACTTGTCCGGTTTAATAATACCTTCTAGATATGCAAATTCAACTAATGCAGTGTTTGAAGGGTGTAATTGTGATTCAAGTACTTTGAAGCGAGAATCCATACCTACGTTTTGTTTTGCAATTAGTACGCAATAGTACTAGTACGCCTCTTTGCTAAACAAGACTCACATTGAAAAACTTCATCTATTTGATTTACATTTTTCATTTTCCGAAATAGATAAAAGACAATAGGTAATAGAGAAAAGCTGTTTAGAAATTAAAAACTTAAAAACTATCACTAAAATAATTAATAGTTTAATTAATAATAATAATTTAATTATCACTAAAATAATTAATAATTTTCTCGAAAATTATCACTATAGTTATAAATAATGAATTATTAAATTATAATTAATTAATGAATAACAATTTTTAAATGTTTTAGTTTCATCGATCTGTTGCTGTACCAGCGAGTCGTTACCATTTAGCGATTTCATAAGGGCCTCAATGTTTTTGTGGCGTTTGAACTTAACCTTACTTTAAATTGACTAGAACTGTTATTTCTAATAGTATTAAAAGGACATAGAGTCGTGTTGTGGCTGTGTTACAGAAAATTAAATCAAGCGATTGTAGTTTTATTGCGTTGATGTCGTGACGAGGTGACGGCTCGCATCACGAGGAATTGTCTTTATTTCGCCTTACCGTCTGAGCAGTACTATAAAATATAAAGCCACTTGCGAAATATGTTATATACGAAGTATTTACTGGAGTTTGTGAAATTGCTAACAATTTTACTAGGAATGCATCAAACTTAAGTACCCAATAAAATCACATTGACTAACAAATCAAATCATTGTCGTGATCGGTCATTATGACATGCTGAATTACTAATCATCGTCTATCGTCATCGATCTATTTCTATTATACAAGAAGTGACCAAAATTCTAACAGTTTAAAGAACAGAATTCTCATCAAAGGAAGTGAATCTCCATAGCATTGTCCGAGTTTCGGAGCTTGTGATGTCAGTAGCAGATTAACGACTCACGCTGACGGCTGTCACACCAGACAGATGAATTGTTTATGACTGGTTCGTCCAAGTAGGTTATAAGGATATGTGAACGGAAAACGGATAACTATTTCAATTTAAAAATGATACGAGGGTCTTTGATGTAGGTACCTACATCTATAACAGAATAATATTTGCATTGTCTCAATTTTACATTAATCTTCAAACCCTAGATTGTTTCAATAAAAATACTTTTTAATGAAGATAAGGCTTAACATTAACCTTTACTTATAACCTGCGTCTAAGCATTTTTCTGTTTTAATCTCGAAGAAAATGATGAACTTAGTAAAATTTATATAGTAGCCACAAATTAAACATTAATCGTAGTTTTGCCTTGAAGAGTTCATGGCATTCGATGTTAATATTAAAACAATGTCAGACCACTACTCATGACGAGTAGTAACCTTAAAGGTAACCGATGAGGCGATCATAACACGCCAAATATGATTTCGAAACGTCTCATATACCTTGGTGTCACTTATTAAATGCCACCGACCTGTTCTCTGACCTACTCAGTTTTCACAAATACTTGTAATATCAGCCTTGCGACATGGCTTTTCGGCACTCAATGAAGTATTTACGCACTGAATGAGCCGACGTATTGATTACAAGTTTAACTGAAAAGTCTGTCGGTTGATTACCGAGCGAAATAAGAAAATACCGCTTTTTGTGAATACACCGCCTTCAAGTTGGAATATAAAACTGTTTAGTACGTAGATTGAAGTGAATTAATATATAATAATTATAATATAGATAGAACAGATAATCTCTTTTATTCTATGTAGCTTAAAAAGTTTATAAACATTAAATAGCTGTTGAATCACAATATATATATATTGATAGAAGTAATATCGCTTTTGCTAAATAAGTAAATAAAAACCGATGACAGGAATACAGATATATCAACGTCATTATAAAATGCAGTTCTACCCTAGATCTAGGACTGAGAATCAAATGAATGTGAGTAGGTATTGGCTAATTTACCTTGCAAAAACCAACATCCGTTCTAGTATTAGTTTTAACTGCCATTTCTAATTATCTACCCTATAATATACTGTGTATGTAGAATTTCCTACCATAGTCCTTTGAATTAAGAATGGTATTGGCAAATACTTTCAGCGCATTATTAAATCGCAATGCGACATGCCTTCACAGTTACTTCGGTGATCATTATTGTATATACAATATAAATTTTTTTCTTTATGGCACCTAGTACATACCAAGCTGTGAAAAAAGTAACGTATACAGAATATACACAATTTGATTAAAAGTAAGTAAAAAATGCTATGTAATTATGAAAATTAGTCATCATTTTCACCTTAATTTGTAAGATAACAGTGAGTCGAATTGTTAAATGAACAGGTGATCACGTGCAAGTGCGTGGGTTACACATATATCCATATTATGACCAAGTGCACTAGGGCTGTCACTCACGACAAAATAGCGGTCCAATATAAGGAAGTGCTCCAAGAATCTCGAGCCATATAAGACCTTCAATGTCTCGTGGTTAGGCGGTCGATTTCACGCCGTCAAAATCATTTATTATAAGGATAATGTGCACAGTAAGAATTTATTCACATTTTGTCACAACCTTTAGTAAAATGTACGTATTTTAACTTGTGAAATGAAACGGCACAACTGCCGCCCGAACATAGGGAAGTAATAAAGTCTATTCCCCGAATGAAAATTAAAGAACAGTTAAAGTGAATTATTAAGAGCCATTATAAGCTATCGATTTCAAAGCATTTATCACAACAATTATCATAAACAAAAGATCTAAACGTTTAATTTTAATGGCACTGCAATAAGTCGATGCGATTTCGAATGAGCTGAATCCAAGGCATAAATTGAAACAGGATAGCCTACACCACTGGCCCGTTAGACGGGAGTTATTGTTTATCGAAACAACGAATTAGTCCACGATCCGGAGAATTTTATCAACATATTACTTAGATAAAAGAGTTTCTCAGTTATTGATCAAAAGAATAAAGAATTGCATGTTGAAAGAGTCTAATTCAAAATTTTACTTCAATTATATATTTCATATATATTGAAAAGAAAATTACAATATGTATATATTTCTAAAGTAGGTGGTGTGAACCCTAATGTGAAATAATTTGGAATTAAGCGCCAGTCATATTACGTATTCAAAATAATAAGTAAAAAATATGAATAGCATTATTTTTGGTCTACTTAAGTATTATGAATCTCGGATTTATATCAAGGAATGAATGGTGCAGTTATGAATACATTTATTACTCTCCACTATTGTATAACTTTAATAGCGGATATGAATGTAAATTAATGATTTTTTTATGATTTATTTAATATTCATCGAGACTAGACTGTTATACGTGCAATAATGTATGTTTGCATGCATTGACCCGTCACGTATGATCTAACGTCGAACTGCGGTTCACTGCGCATGCGACTGAACTAATTGCCTAGATCTAGGCACAAAACTAACGGCATATCTAATTTATAGTCGAAATATAACTGACAAATTCCTTCCGTTGTATTCGGAGTATAACATCCTTGGGAAATTACTAAATATTATAATCGAATAGATAAATCCTACCAACAACGGTACATAATAATGAGTGTGTACTATGTGAGATGTCGTTGCTCCTAAAGGAATTGAGAGTACCTATATGAAATTTTAGTTTTGAACCTGACTTCTAATCACTAAGATTTGTGTTTATCTAAAATATAAAACTTGTAAGATATAGAATTAGAAACATAGTTTAACATCAGAAACCCTGGCTAAATATCTTATAAAAGTATTTTGACAATAAATTTTATTAAAATATTTATATTAAAAACGTTTGATACTGTATAATTTGTAACTTGTATATTAAGTATATATTTGTGTAATCACAAAATAAACTATGGCGGTATTACATAAGTAGGATGTTACATTTCCCATAGTTATGCATCGTTTATGAATAATGTGTAGGAAGAAGGAAGTACCGGAAGTAAACGTTATCAAAACAGATTGTGCGAAATCATATTTACTTGAATGTTTTGTTTGCTTAGACAATGAAGTGTGATTAATTGTTGCATTTCCTGGCATAATTCTTGAGAAAACCTACATAGATTTATCTCAAATTACGAAAACCATTATGTTTTAGCTGGTTATTTGGTTAGGACAATAGAATTGCTTTTACTAAGATTAATTAAGGGCCTTAGGCTCAGTAGATATTTTATTATTAAATCATCATCATCAATCAAATGATTTTTAATATTACTAAATAATATGTCCATCGTTCAAAATGGATCGATGGTGTCACACTGTCAGGGTTAGGTTCTATATTAAATCTAGGTACTCACTTAAAGACGCAACGTTGCCAGATTTACAACACTACCTACCCAATACTATAATTTCAGTACGGACTATGTTACTGATATATGTGACTTATAACGAGGCACATTTACTATATAAAGATCATGTTGTGACTTGTGAAATTCATTACACCTTTTTTCACTTGTTAATATTATATATATATATATATATATATATATCTTATAATATATCGTTTATACATCATATTTACGTCAAAGAGACAGTGAGAAGATTTAAGATATCGTTTCAAATTAAACGAATTTGTGTAACGGGATAAGTTGGTACCTCAAATTAAACTGCTTCTTTACTACCCCCAAAGAGATTTACAATGTTTTAATTAATTCCCAAATAATATACTTAGATGTATAGTCAAGTCATTTGCGTAGTCCTATACGTACATTTCCCCGCATTAGAGTTAGCTAGAGCGATTTGTCTGGGCGGCGCAGGCGCACGCGTAATTATCGGCAATGGTGATCGATGTTGGCTAATGACGGCTCGCGGCCGGGAGACACCTCATGTCGCTCAAGATTGATACCGACCGTTTATAGTAGATACTTGACGTGTTCTTCGCTAGAGAATAGCGATTTTTTTGCTTTTACGTCTGTTTTACCGTGTAGTGTAGACTTCAAGATGATGTAACTAAAGTAAGCAGTCATTACGGAACTTGATTCGATGCGCCTTACGAAGAGTTAGTTCATATAAATAATATTTATTAGAGGTATCAATAATCCTATTTTATTTATACCGTCCGACTCCTCAGGCGGACCTCTCTCTCGCTACGGCCCAGGTTTACGTTCGCCAGAGTCCCTCGCTCTAATTAAGAAGCCATTCTGTCGTACAGAAAGAAACCCGTTATAATAGAATAAGCAATAAATAAACCTTGATATATTATTAAAAAAAATATATTATATTTATTAAATAATAGTGTTTGCAACACTCATTCACTATCTACAGTAAACAAAAACCCTGACACAAAATTAGATATGTATTTTAAAAAATCACCAAAATTATAATAGACGGATCATAAAAAACTAAGACAATTTAAGTAACTGTTTTAAATGATAATAAAGAATACCTAATAGTTAGTATTTAAAATCACTAATTATATAACAATTTGCAAGGATAATCTGAAAGAATAATAATTAATATAGATATAATTATATATAGGTATAGAGAAAATAAAAATTATATAGATATAATTAATAAAGATAGTTTAAAATATAATAAACAGAAGCATTTATTATATAAATGCAATGAATATCGGCAGCATTATAGGGCCTTATTTGCGCGTTATCGTCCGTTCAATCAATTCGATTTAAATGTAATGAATCGAGTAATCCCCCATTAAATGGTGGCATTAAAGTAATCTGTTTTATTAAGCAATGAGCTCTCAGCAGCTTTAATATTATGCTTTAAAGCAATGCCTCATTGCGGTATACATTTTATAACGCTACGGATCGCAATAAAATATATGCGATTCTGAAGTAACAATTAACATACCCTCAAATCGCCGTATCGTAGTCATAATAGAGGTATTTACTTTAATTGAAAGATTTAAAAAGAAATTTCTTTTATAAAGAACAGCTATGGGTCTTCTTTATGGTAAGAGAATCTAAAAATTCACAAAAAAAATAATTTTATAACAGTAATTCTAATTGAACCTACACTGTAAGCAATATCTGAATAAAGGCTAATATTATTAGGTACCATAAATGGTCGGTCCCCCCAATTCTGAGCTTTGCACTTTTTAATACGACGTAAAATATAGCTGTTAGAAAATTGTGTTTGTTTGTCTATAGCATCGTTGCTCTTTAAGAAATAAACACTTCGATGCACTTTTTTGATAGCTTACCAAACTGATCATTCGTTTGTATGATATATTTCACATGAAGTGTTTTGTATCTTCAATCTCGATGATCCATAATAAGTAAGTGAAAGGGCCCTCAGGAGCAATACATCGCAGCATCACCGCGATCTACCACCCTATTGTTACGCCTTTGGTGGCATTCTAATTGCTCATTCGCGGGCGGTTCGCGAACAAATGTCTACAGTCTCCAAGGCAATAATATGTTGTAGATAAAGATAACAAACTTGTTAGCGCCGGCGGCGTTTCACGCATCAATTCAGCCCCTGGTATTCCAAAGAGTAATAGCATAACGATGGCATTGGTCAAATGATGTGGGACTTTTGTATCTTGTATTTGTTTATAATCCGATGACTTTATTCACACATTAACTGGCCATATCGATGAAGGTATTAAAATCATCATCAATTTATTTATTTATTTAAGAAAAAATACAAGCCATTACATAAGAAATTCACAGTGACATAATGCTCAAAGAGGACTTTCTGCACACCGAATGTAATCCTTATTTATTTAAGAATGTATATATTTTACTATGTATTATAGACAACGGAAACTTTTCATAGGTTGCTCTAAGGAGAAATTTAGCTGAAATTTGTATAAAAGCAATCCATTCGTAAAAATTTTCCTTAAGCCAATTCACATATTAGATGTAAAATAAATATTCTACAAATCCGTGTCGCTACCGTAACAAGACCTCAACATGTTGACAATTTGAATATCTTTTAAAACTTTCTTTTTAAAATGTCTTGTTTATATTATTTACGATATTATAGCGACAGATTGACCTTTAAAAAAAACCTTATTTAAAACCTTTCACTTTCCATAGCTACCTACACGAACAATATTGAATTACTAAATTTACGACGACTTAACTATGTATGCGTTATACAACGAAGATACGGAAAACGCAATATTGTTTTATAAACATATCTATTTGGCGGTATTTGTTTCTCCGGTATCAATTAATACATAATTTATTACCCATTGTTCGAAATTCTTATATAATTAATTTAATTATAAAAATATGTGCGTCATGTGTGTCATTCAAGCGTGTGTTGTTTACATTAAATTATTTAATGTATTTTACATGAAATTACATAGGTTTCTTCGGTCTTGAGATCTCAGAAGTAAAAATATGAAATATCAAATATTACATAAAGATTAAAATAATTAATTTAATTATAGTTAAAGTCTATTATAAAACTGTTTTTTGTTTGTAATTAAAACCTCGATTGGTAATGATCTGTTCCAATTCAAAATGTATTTGTGAAAATTTTATAAAAGATGTTAACCCGACTGAGTATTTCTTTTATTTTCTTCTCAGATTTGGGCGCGTCCGCGAACAGTTTGTAAGGACTAAGTATAGAATAAGTGGTTCTTCGTCCTTGGACATTCTAAGGATGCATCCGCGTCCTTGCAAGAGCTAGCCCTTGCAAGGACGCGGGTGCGTTGCCGGCATTTAAGGGATAGGTATGCACTTTTTTTAATGTACCCAAGTTTCATATGATCATATATTTGATTTTATATCAATAAAGATATATTTGATTAGATTGATAATGTCTGTTTAACATATAATGGATCTTAGAATGGAAGTAATAATTAGTGACCATATATACTATGAAATATGGTTCATAATATCTATTAATTGAATAGTTATAATATCAATAACGAATATATAATTAATTATGAAGGACTGTCATTTACACATTATTTTATTACATTTATTTAATTATAGAAATTAGGCTATATAGCAATACAATAATAATATTCTAAGTCTTTGAACAAAAATGTACTAAAAATATTGTATTATTCGTAATACCCATGGGCCCGAGAGCCTTGCCGACGCACTCAACTTACTTGGACCAGCTCGTCCGAAGTGATATCACGGGCTCACAGAATACTCAGTGTGAAATGATATTTGAAACAGCACTTCTACTGGCTTCCGCCGAGTAATTTAGGATATCGGAGGCCCTTAAAAATGCCGGCGGCGTAAAAAAGTCGGCAACTCAACCAATACGTGGACTGTGGCGCGGTTGTCCATTGGCGGCGGTATAATATTCCTAAGAATATAATATAATATAAGAGATAATAACCCACAAGAGACCCATTTCCTTCGTTGTCTGGTATACCTCTAAAATATCAATAAATAATTTTCTTTGTAATACTGTGTAGCCCGTTCCTAATTTTATTAGCGACACGTTGTAAATTTATTTAAAACTGACTAAAACTGTTATTTTATGGCTATTTTTATGCCAAAGTATAGAATAACTGGACTACAAATATTGTTATTTCTATGGTAACAAGTGTACTAGTAAGTAGTAACATACCGGTAACGGGAGATATCATTAGCGTCGAAGCGGAGCCAGTAAGTATCCATTCTTTACACCTAATACCTGCGCCTGCGACTATTGTGCGGTAATAACCAATTTATTGATTTACTGCCTTTGTTTTCTTTATAACAAGCTTCAACAGACTGTCAGAAATATCACTAACTAGGTACTTTTAGTTGTACTTAAGTTTGCTAATAAAGATATTCTTAAAAGCAATCTTAAAAATCACGCACATAACATCATGATTTACATCTTTAAAACAAATTTAATATGTAGATATTAAAGAATAGTTTATAAAAGAAACATTGAGAATATTTTTTTTATAAAGAATAGGTGGCAAACGATCAGAAGGCCCGGCCCACCTAGGGCAAGTGGTCCTCCGCCCATGGACACCCTAGCCCTTGCAGAGCCGCGGGTGCGTTGCCGGCCTTTAAGGAATGTGTACGCTCTTTTCTTGAAGGTTCCCAAGTCGTATTGGTTTGAAAATACCCCTGCTGGCAGCTGATTCCACAGAGAGATGATCCGCTGCACAAAATGCCTTAAAAACGCTCAGTTGTCGAACGACAAACATCAGCGAAACATCAACATCAACATCAGTGAAAGCGAAAATAAATAAATAAATGATTTTTTTCTCCGACTCGTAGATAAAAAGACACTACCATTTCTTATGGCGTATCAATCCATATAAGACAAGTCTAATTTTAGTTTAGAAGCGGCAATAATCGACTTCAGAAGCCCTGAAATGCACAATTTCCAATACTTCCGTAAGGGTAAAATATATTAAGATTTCCCTTTTCACGGGCTATTCAATACTAGGAATAACCAGAAGTTTATAGGCGTGTCCCAAATAGTAAACAGAGTCATAAATCCTCATATTAATGAAGTCGCAACAGTGTTGCAGTGACTTTAGTTTCATTATGACATTTATTAATCTTTATGAGCTTAGAGTGCATTCTCCAGTTAATTTAGCGAAACTATTCGACACGACTTAATTATATTCACATTCTGGTATCAAAATAGAATCTAAGTACATAGTTACAACCATGATGTTAAAATTAAAGTTATAATTCATTTCAATAATGAAATATTCAGAGGCGAGATATTATTTACTAACAAATGGTCTCTATTCTTTCTCGTATATCGATTGAAATGAAATGAATTTTTTTTATTCAATATAAATACAAAAATGCAGCTCATTGAACATCAAAATCAGTCTACCACCAGTTCCAAGCTCTGCCCACTAAGAAGAACCGGTAAAACAAACTCAGTGGGGGATAAAATGGCTTCTGTGAGTTTCTCAAATTATAATAAAAATTTTCTCTGAAACAGCCTGGCATTAACATCATATTCATAACGTCCTTTAACAGTTTTTTTTATTTACAGTAAGATTTAGGACGTTTTTTTGTGATCCTATTGTAAAATTCTACATTACCTCTAAAACAATTACTTACTTTAATGAGACTGATCACTAATAAAACCAGTCTATGCCTATTTCGTATGTTCCGATTATAAATGTAGCTTTTCTTGACAGTCATTTATACACCCCGATAAGACAAAGGCACTCGACGCAACGGAGGCCACTTCTTGTATTCCACGATCCGGATGATCAAATCACACAAGCTAAGAATAAGCTGAGAGCCTCCCTAGAGACCAAAAAAAAAAACACATGATAGGGTTCTGTGTAGGGAACGCGCTAAAAATCGCCTCCGCCGGAAACGGAGGCGAGGACCGATATATCAGGCAAAGCCCACCCCGGTGAGCTTCCGATCGGCCGCTTAGGCGGAAAACGTTCCCGCGACGGCCCAAGCCGAGGTTCTTGTATCGCAGGAGACGCCCTTGCGTAAGTCGCGGCAAAAAACAAACTCTCAGCCCAAAGTCCACGAGAAGGTGAAGACCTTAAGCCAACAACGTTAGTTATTTCAAAATAAGTCATTTATATTTTTGATCATTTTATATCTATTTTTTATATAATTATTTTATATTCCAGTACTTGTAAAGTCAAATACAGTAGATAAAAGTAATTGTATATTGTATGGGTTAGCGGCTACCGGTCCTCCGCTACAGTACTTGTTACTAGCTCTCTACTTCACACTCTAGTAGACGTATCAACTGACATAAAACACGAGCAAAGGCGTGAATAATAGCAACATACATTAAGAAGGGCATAAAAATCTTTAGACTTTTTTTATTCAAATAACGAATACAGCTTTCAAACTTAAATGCGGTTCTTACAAAGCCTTTGTGAAATCTCTTGTGTTACACTTATTTGACTTCGTATGCGGTACTTTTATGATAAACTGTACTGCAAGTGAATTTCAGAGTAACGCTGCGTTCTTGATTAAAACTAATTCCTTATTTACACCGCACAATGTGACTGCAAATCGCTTCAATCTCTAGTTTACCCCACACAAGTAAACCAAGCGCCACGGTCTGATAGGCTGTAGTTTCGTGTTACACGCAAACTTTCAGTACCTCGGTATTCAGTACAAATACAATAAAATGTAATGAAATTAAAAGTACTTAATTAACTAGCCGGCGTTTATCAAAGTTCCACCACTAGATAGTAAATGGGTACAAGAATTTTACGCAAGGATTATACTGACATAGTGAAATTAGTCGTGTCCTAGTGATCTAAAATAGCACTGATATATTTTATTCCTTATATATATTTATAGTAATATAGTATAGTAAATAAATTATCATTAACTAGTAAGGCAGAAAGTAGATACAATTTTCCAATATTACTTTAATATCATCTAAAAATCTATAACGTTTTAATAACATATTTTACATGTAATCGTGAGATTAACCAATGGATTTAAGAAGTATTTAATAATAATTTCAACAATTTATTTTTAATTTATAATTTATTCAGTCGTCAGAAGAGCTTGACAGTATCTGGGTGAGTTTTTTAAGTTTTAACATTGATTTGGTAATGGTATGATGGGTGAAAACCCGGCAATTCAACTAAAACGCGAATTGTGGCGCTGTTGTTTAAGCAGGGCGGTTATCTCTTACATTAGAGTAGACCCGTCTGCACCGATGCCACCGATGCCAATCAGATAGAGTTGTAACTAATACCAGTTAATTCGGCAGTAAATAATGCTAACGCTGATCAGCGATACGGTCTAGGTATTCGAATCAGATAGGATCGCAATGCAAAGATCATTCACATCAGCTCATTTATAATATACCTTCTACGACATATTTTTGCAGACATATTGCACAGCAGTTGGTAATCCAGTCAGTTTCACAAGTGTAACGCAACCAAACGTTGCGCAGACGCAATTAAATACTGTGCAAAGTTATACCGATATTTTATCTATTTGTATCTCAGAGGAAACTCTTGTCAATTATTGTTTATTTATCACATTGGTATTATTGTGAATTATGTTGCATTGGGTAACATCCTGGCGTTTCGCGGGAACGAACTTTCGCTTTCAACAACACGTTGACGCATATAAACATAAGAGGATCGAAATTCATATTAATAAAGATTTTTATAATACAATACTCATTACTCTAAATAAGCATTAATACTTGTAAAAAAAAGTACCTCTATCTGTTTTATTATGTAAAAAAAGTACCTGTATCTGTTTGTATTAATAGAAAATAAATCGCATGTTTTAGAAAATAAATATAGGTACGCCTCTAATTATTGTTCTAACAATTGTTCTTGCTAAGAACACAGAGACGGTCAATGTAAGACATATTAAAGCATTTTGTATTACATATAATTTTTAAATCATATTTATGTATACTTAAATGAAAGTTTTTTAATACCATATTTTAGACACCAACTATAAATGCTGAGATGTATTTGTTCGTGCTAAAACTAGACCCTCAGAAAATATCGTATTTTAGCTAAATTGAGGTACGCTTTTGTTATTTAAACAGAAAGTTGTTAAATTTATATTAATAATGAACTAATAACCTTGATTTGTGGCCGCTATATTGAAATACCGCAAACCTCCTACGACATAATAAACATAATATAATTATAATGTAAGAAAGTTTAAGTTAAAGGTTAAGCTTTTTCTTAAGTTCAAAATGGATAATATCAATATGGAAATTAACACTAAAGTATGTTTTCATTTATTTTTTATTATATAGCGGACAACGAAGCAGGTGGGTCTCCTATTTGGTAATAAAACACCACCGCCCAAGTACAACCGCGCCATAGTATGCGCATTGGTTATGATGCCGGCTTTTTTCGTCACTTAACCGGCATTTTTAAGGGTCTCCGATATCACTCACTCAGCGGAATATACTAGAAGTACCTTAACAAGTAAAACTACCATTTAACGCTGAATATTCTGTGAGCCCGTGGTATCACTATTAGTGCCCCGCCCCTATTAGTGCGTCAGCATTTGCTTCAGAATGGCTCTCCCATGGGTGCGACAATATTAAGACACTCGCCCGACCACCGTCGAGCCCTTCCAGAGACCGAATAAAATATCAATAAATTATAATTTTTCCGGAATTTATGTATTTTCTTTATAAAACGTGTTTAAATGTAGTCATGCTACTTAATTATTAGTTATAAATAGGTTAAATTAAAGATTTTAATTAAGTTTTTATGTCGCCATGCTTATTAAATACTAAATTAAATTT
>DWCF01005819.1:0-13474 GCA_018230265.1 Delias oraia
ATTACAAAAGTTTGACTCGTGGGAGAGCCATGCCGAAGTATATGCTAACGCACTAATTAAGTCAGATTCTGGCCAGTGATAACCAGGCTCATGTAAATTTATAAGAGAACATTCTGTACAAAAAAAGGTTTGCTGTAAAATCGTCAAATATACATTTGAATCACGAATAAAATGTACTAACATGTATTTAATGATAAAAACAATTTTTTTTGATATATATATTATGATTAATAAACTTTGGAGATGGTTAAGTATAGCTATTGAGAATGCAAATGTTAAGTTCTTATTGGATATAACTTGATAAAGTAGAAATATTTGTTATTTAAATGAACAAATCATTTATTACAATATATTCAAAGAATGCTCAGCGTGAATCTGTATTTGTTCTATGTTGCCCAGAGTGAGTGAGGATATCGAAGGTCCTTAAAACCGCAACACAACCAATACGCGACTGTTGTGCGGTTGTTCATGGGCGGCAGTGTTCTCTTACTATTTAGGAGACCCATCTGATCCGTTGTCCGCTATAGAATTTAAAAAAATCTTAATTCTTTTTGTATAAAACATTATAATACATAAAAAATTATTCTCCGACTAGCACAGAGTAAACGAAGATATTTAATAAATAGATTAATAATAAAACTTTATGCAATGTATATACTATATACATAGTGTACTTACAGTGCCTGTTCAGCTCCGACTTTATCATCGTTCTCAAAATTATTAAAATTATCTACCGAAAAGTGGCCATCCGCATCATTTAGAATAATATAGTAACACGCTTTGCGGTAATCTGGATCTAATCTGAAAACATTATGTCAGGAATATATCTAAAAGAAAAAATCTATATTAACTCGATAAAGATTCACCCGTGGGAGAGCCATTCTGACGCACTATTTGGACCGTCTCGTCCGTAGTGATACCACGAGCTCACAGAATACGCAGCTTGAAACTGTGATTCTACTTGTTTCACAGAGTGAGTGAGGATATAGGCCCTTAAAACTGCTTAAGCCGGCGTAAAAAGCCGGTAACACAACCAATGCGCGGACTGTGGCGTGTTGTTCGTGGGCGGCGTTGTTCTATTACCATATAGGACAACCACCTGCTCCATTGGCCACAATAGAATAATAGAAAAAGTAAAAAGGAGAAACTCTTCCGGTTTTTATATCTTTTTACTTTATAAAAGTTTCTTATACCATTTACTTTGATGAAAGTTTATATTTATCTAAATTTATAATTAGTTTTTTCCACACAGTTAAGTTTGAGTCCTTTGTTTTTATATCTTTGCATAATTTAAAAATACTTATGTATAAATTAAAAAAAAATAGTAGGTACTTAGAAATTATTATAAGTGGTTACATAAGAGGTAATTACGTCAGTAATATGATTCAGCTTTGTAGTTTTTCTATACTTATGTGAAGCAAATTTAATAAAAGCTCATAATAATTTTTATGGTATTCAGTCAATATTTTTAGTGCAATGCAAACATTTTTACATATTTGCTTAAATTCACACTTTATACTTACCGTAATCGTTTTTCCCTATGATTCGCATAGATCCTCTTCATGTCAATTAAGCAAGGTTGGTATTTAATAGAGCAAGCGAATTCTATGATATTGCTTCTAAAAAGTCTAATTTCTGGTCTTCGTTCGATATCGTCCAAAAGACGTTTGTATATTGTTGATACTTTTTGGCGCATAAAATCCTGAAATAATTATAATATACTTTTATTCTATTGTATATATTTTCTATAATCTAATATAAAAATATTTTTTTATATTTTCTATTAAATATATAAATTAGAAACTTTGAAATAATGGCAGTTGAGATAACAAATTCGTTGAGCGTATACAATTTTTGATGTTACTTAAATAAGATCATTTATTTTTATATAATTAATATATTTACCATTTAGAGGAAATACGTTTGATAATTTAAAAAAGCAGTTCTTTAGTTCACCTATTTAAATTTTATCATACCTGCCATTCTTCATAGTTAATCTTAGTCATATGCGCGCCCTCTATTTTGAACAACTCGAAACCGCTAATAGCTGCGTCCCATACTACACTACTTAGTTCCAAATTTAAAAAGTCTAAAACTTCTAGCGCCAGATCTTCAGTGATATCGCCCGCCGCATACAGTCCGAATATATCGTTGACTATCTGAAAATTCCAATTATTACGCATTACGTGCTAAGGGCGCATGATTGGTTTATCAGGATTTATTTAATTTTTTTTATAGTATAGCGGAACATAGAGCAGGTGGGTCTCCTATATGGTAAGAGAACACCGCCGCCCATGAACATCCGCGCCACATTCCGCGCATTGCTTGTGTTGCCAGCTTTTTACGCCGCTTAAGCGGCACACTTAAGGGCCTCACTCTGCGAAACACAGCACAAGTACCGTATCACGCTGAGTATTCTGTGAGCCCATGGTATCACCTCGGACGAACCAGCCCAGTTAGTGCGTTATCATATGCGTCAGCATGGCTCTCCCATGAGTGAGATGGAAATATTTTATGTCAATGGCATACAAGTGTGATGCTCCGCTAATGGCATCAGCACGCATCCACTATCTCTGCCAGGCCCGCGGTTGCGTTGGTGGCCCTCAAGGAATAGGAAGTCTCATTTTTTGAAGATCCTCAAGTCTTATTGGTGTGGAAAAACCTCTGTTAGCAAACACACAGTTGTGGGGCGCGGCACAAAATGCCTTAAAAACGCTCAGTTTTGGAACGACAAACATCGAGGTAATAAAAATAAAACTTTGAAATACAAGGAATATTTCGATTGCATTAGTGCAAATTAATATATCAGCAAGCACCTTTTACATCATTTTTTTTAAAATTTTTGTAGTTTTAAAAAAGTAAAGATGTTTTATAAATTAGTTAATATAAATATTTCAAAAAGTAATTCTATTGTATTTTTTTGTGAAATTAAAATATCATTTTTAAAATAATTTTAATTTAAAAAAAAACAGAAAAGTATTCAAAATGTCTGCAGTATATTAATACAACATCATCGAATTTATTCAAAAAGGTTTCAAAAAAAAAAACTTAAGAAGAAGAAAAAAATACTAACTTGAGCTCTGTTCAATTCGTCAATTGCTAATCTATTTTCTTTCAATGTGTTCGCAATAAGTTTCCAAGTTGTATCATCATAACTAACTCTGTAATAGCCTGAAAGATAGAAAAATAATTTTAAAAAATTCTAATTGTGTCTATTATGCATGAACTGTTTAATTCTATTATTTATAGGTATTTGAGATTTGATAATCGGATTTAGGAGTATTATATTTTAAATTGATTTAAAAAGCTACAACGTTAAATCCCAGGAAGCCATGGAAACCTTACTTACCTTACTTAAACCTTGCACTTAGCAATAAAATGTATATGGAGTTCGCGTTTAGGCGTTGATGACTGGCAATTGATTAAATAAAAACAGTTGGTGCGTGGGAGTATGTAGTCTAAGAACCATATTACACATTTATCTTTAATATAACTTTACTAGCTTTATAATATAAACATTAAAACTCATATAATATCTGCTTAAATTATCTACTGCAAAGTAACCCATATTGCTTGACGTATTAGTAAGTTGAAGTGGCAATGAGCTGGCCACATCACTCGACGAACCGACAAACGATGGTGAAAAAAGATACTTGAATGTCGATTGCGTAGCGGGCAACGCGGAGTGGGACGTCCCGCCACGCAAAAGACAGGTGATTTCGTTAAGGCCGCGGTTCCAGCCGTTCCAACCGCTGGTTCCAGATCGCTCAAGATCGTTATAGGTGGGCGACTTTGGCCTACTACCAGCAGTGGACTTCAATAGGCTGATACGATGATGATAAATATCTGCTCAGGTCAAATTGTGGCCACGGTAAAAGATTTAAAATATTCTTTCAATAAATATTGCACTTAAAGCTTGTTATGGGTGTGCTTATTGAAGTTGCGTCTACCATTACAAGTTTTAATAGGAAACAGAGTTTGTTCTAAAATTTGATTGTTAAAGTACAAATGGAAATGCGATCTATTATTGCGATATATTTGGCTCTTAGACCAAATGACCTACAATAGTCGGCGTGGGATCGAACAGAAATAGACAGTTTATAGGTAATTATAGCCAAGAGCTGCAAGATCAATGTTAGTAGGACAATTTAGCTTCCGACAATATTATCGTTATACTTATACTACAAGTACTCGTGATATCGTCTGTATTGTTTTATACCGATCTCAAGAAACTCTCGGAAAAAGATATTTAGAGGTCAAGAAAAACTATCAGACTTATAAACGAAAATAATGTAAAATATTAATTTACAATGTGTTTACAAATATAAAGACACTCTTCAATGTCATTCGGGTGCGTAACTAGAATACAACTACTGCATTGACGCAATGTATTTTTGTACTAACGTGTTCGTAAAATATTTATGAACCTATTAAATTTTCTTTGTAGTTTATTTATTTGGTCGAGATATAAATTAACCAGTCAAAACGGTGAAGAGAAAATTTATCTGATGTTCTTGCAGCTAGATTTTTTTTATGGAAACAGGGAGTTAAACGAGCAGGAGTAAGACTCCGACCTTTGACCAACCCCTGTTGGGTCGCGGGTACGTTGCCGGTTTATAATGATTCGTTAAAAAATATAAATAATAGAGAAGTTTTGAAAAATTTTACCTGCGGCATTCCTATTAAGAATTATCCATCCTCCATTCAAGTTCTCTCCAAATGTGTACGTCTGACTGCCGATGGTGAATCGTGGTTGGTGACAGTTGAAGCAATTCTCATTGTTTTGTACAATATAAGAAATTGGTATAAGATAATTCGAATCAAACCGATTCAAATTATTTAAGTTGAATTGCCTCTGGAAAATTTTATTTATTTATTTATTGTTTGATGGCCACAGCAAGAAATATTTGTATGAAATTATGGCAGTAGGAGAACGTATACGGCCATTATAACATTTAGCTTGTCATAAGTTGTAAGCTATTGACAATAATAAAATCATGGTAGACGTAACTTTTAACAAGCCCACTTAAAATACGAGTAATCTGGTTTTTGTGATTAATAATAAATGATAATTAGGTACAATATGGTAAAGCAGGATATTGTAAAATATTTTAAATCGAAGCCAAGCACATATTATGAGAAAAGCATACAATTTTTAAAGTATTAAATTTCAGAAGTCTCGATTATCTGATTAATATAAAGCAATTTTATATAAATACCTACTTGTTTCAATTGGATCGCATTCGGTGTTCTATCTCTCAGGACATTGACATGCACAACCGGATAGCCGGATTGGTAGAACCAGGAATTCAAAACTTTCGATGCAGTTGTGCCGTTGAAAAACTGATGCATACATTCCACAGTGTCGATGTCTAAATTTGCCATGAAGTCAGACACGGAGATGTAGTGACCTCTCCTAAAATTTATTTATGAAATTAAAATGACATCAACAAGTATTTTGTTAAAAAAATAGCATAATTGTATTTATTTTAATATTCAAAATGTGAAAAACTCACAAAAAAATATTGAAAAAAAATTATAAATTTTTAATCAACCTCCTTGAATTTTATGTTAAGGTTATATCTCGTTTTTGTAATAATAAAAAACATGCGCATCTGCGAGAAAAGGAACAGAATATTTAAGAGATTATTTCAACTGAAGCCACGTTTTTATGATGTATCAATTTACAATAATAATTATCTTACTTCAAATTGATATATTTAATCAAAGCTTGATGGATCTTTTCCCGACCCAGCCAGTTTTCAACCATCCATAATATTGATGCCGTTTTCATTGTCACCAATTCATTATATCTTGAGGGTATTTCCACAGCTAAGGTTCGATTGAAAGACATAAGCGTAGGTGTTGAGTGATGCCAATCTATGGCCATGGCTTTATGTTTCATTTCCAGACCATACTTAGATAGAGCTAATTTATTAGAGGGTTTGAAAGCTCCGTGATTATACTGTAAATACATGTAAAATTTTATGAAATTCGTATAATATTTTATCGTGTTGTTAAAACGTTTCATATTATTTAACCATTGTAAACGTCTCATATTACTTACGATTAGGATAAACGATTTTTACTCCTTGACTCATTTCTTAATATTTAGTGAATTTCTTGCTCATATGCGTTTACATTTTTATAAACGACACGGAACATTTTAAGACAATATTTGATTATATCAAAGTTTGAAACTAATGACTAGATTAAGTTTATCTAACTAATTTTAATATTGATCACAGAAAACAAGCATGTAACAGTAATATATTTCGATGAGTGAGTGAGGATATTGAAAACACCGCTCAAGCGGTGCCTAATGCCGGCAACACAACCAAATCGCGGATTGTGACGCGTTGTCCAAGGACGCGGCGATGTCTTGCCATGAACGAGAGTAGCATGTTCTGTTTCCCACTATATAATAAAGAATAAAAAAATAACATGTCCAGACTAATGCACTACAGTGCAAAGGAACTGAACAATTATTACCTGAGTAAGAAAATAATAAGCAAGATGTGTAGCGACGCCTTCTTTAAACCATTCTTCAATCCACCTTGTCCTTGTTAATTCTCCAGGATTTCCCAACCATATCCTAGTTAATTGCTGAGCTAATTCAAACATCATTTCTTCCATTTGTTTGACGCTTGTGTAATCATTTATATAAAGCAGTTTTGTTTCACTGTAAACAAGTTATACCAACATTTTAACTTCTAAAGGAATATTAATTCTAATAAAGCGAAGATAAAATTATGTTTAAAACAAATTAATGTTTTAATTTTATACCTTGAGATGCCTTTTTTACATTGGATTAAATAAAGTTACAATGGTAGTTACTTTGAGTAACCACAGCATTACTGGTTAAGTTATGTAACTAATAATTTTTGCATCCAAAGGAGAGCCATGCTGAAGCACATATGACGTACTTATTTCACCGGCTCGTTCGAAGTGATACCACGGGTTCAAAGATTGCTCAGCGCAAAACGGTACTTGTACTGTGTTTCGTAGAGTGAGTGAGGATATCGAAGGCCCTTAAAACTGCCCCTTAAGTGGCGTAAAAAGCCAGAAACACATCCAATTGACGGACAGAGACGCGGTTATTCATAGGCGGCGGTATTCTCTTACCATAAAGGAGATCCATTTAATCCGTTAATCTCTATAGAATTTAAAAAAAAACTATAATTGCCTGTCCATTCGTCTTTATCTGTTTTATAATTTTTAAAGCTAATACGGTAGATACTTTCTAAATAACATAGTCTTTTCTGGTGAATTCTTTATCAATTTTTTTTATACCATGGGTAAGCAAACGAGCAGCAGGCTCACCTAGGGCTAGCAGTTCTCCGCGTATGGGCATCCCCTTGAAGAGCCGCGGATGCGATGCCGGCCTTTGAGGAAAGGTCTCTTCTTGTAGATCCCCAAGTCGTATTGGTTTGGAAATACCTCCGCTGACAGGTGATTCCACAGAGAAGATTTTATTTTTAATTTATTGTATTATATTGAATATTAAGATCACTCACCTATTAGTCAACAGATTCCAGCTTCCAATCTCATATCCATTAAGGTTCTTAGGCACCGCTACAATATTTATTGGCGAATTCACAAGCGGTTTCTTAATCATTGAGTATTTATGGATCATGTGTATGAGTGATTCACCAAATTGTAACATAAATGTACATAATGGCAGCTGAGAGGGTCGCGACCAAAGAATTAGTGTATCGTCACCGATTTTAATCTCTCGGCTACTGAATTGCGAGTGATGAAAGCCAACTTGATGAACTCCGATTTGAGGTGACGGAATGTATTCAATAATTCCATAATTGTCATCTTTAATACTGCAGGATATAGAAAATGATATAAAAACCAAAACAAATTATTCCATTAAAATATACTCGTATGACAATATGACGGTATGGCAATATATTTTATTTATTATTTTTAGTCTTAGTAAGATTTCAGCGTGAATACATATATATTATGTACTGATAACCATAAATGACTTCAGGTTAAAGTTCATTTGAATGCAGTCTTTGCCATTACAAGCCGTCGGTAGATCACATCAACTTTTTTACAGTAATTTCCCATCTTATTATGGACTTTCTAAACAAATATGATAAGTCATGTAATAGGAAGTTCCCTACTTTCTTAATTTGGAATAACAACTGTACTAACCTTGCTGGCATTGGAGGTAAATAATTATTTTCATTACTATAAACAACATGGTAGTAATGGGAAATAGATTTATTCAGAACGTTGTTCTTGGCATTATTGCCTTTATATTTTTAACATGAATAATTACAATATTTATTTAAGATTTCGTAACCCTTGCTGTGTATAATTTACAAGTAGCGTAAGATTTATAGTTAAGCAATTATAGTCTTTACAATAAATAATTAAATTTTACTTTTAATGATATATGATACTAACTATATAATTTATTTTATAATAAGGGTCAAATAAGATTTGACAACTATAACTTCATCAAAATGAACACTACACACGACACTTCCTATGAGATATATTGGGAGAAAAGCTCTATGTTGTCATAAATGAAAAAGTAAATTCCTTTAACTCTTCAAGTCAGTTCCATAAATGGTAACATTAAAGAGAAATTGTGCCAATCATTGTGAGTTGACCAGTATGGTTTGTTACCAGTTCCGTATTAAGAATCAATAATAACGAGATAATTTAGAAGGCTCTATTCATAGGCATGTTCTTTAGAGTATATTTACAATGAGTAAAGAATCGAATACAGATTGGGACATCTGTTTCAGGGATTTGAATCTAATCTAATTTTCTATGAATCTAATTTTTACTACAATTCTTATTTTAATCTTAAATACTATTGAATGATTTATTCGATATTAGACTGACTTGATGTAACAATACGTTTTTATTGGTACTTATGTACTAACGTCACCACAACAAAAAAATTTCTAGTAGGCAGGTAAATAAGAAGGTAGTTTGGTGGCTAAGTGGGTAGGTACATAGGTTAATAGACAGGTAGAAGATACTTAAAAACCGTAAAATCTGTAACTAAGGTTGCATTAATACGTAAGTACTACTTAATTTTATCTTATGAATTTTTCAAAATTATTTCCTACATCATTATTATTTAATAATATCAATTATACTTACTTTTGTCTATTCAACTCGTTAGAAATTACAATCGTAGTGTTAGAAAATTGAATTCCCGGTCTTGGAGGCGTCACATATACTCTGAATTTGAAGACTGCTTCGAATTCAGGATTGTTGAAACATGGAAAGAAATATTTGGCTTTGTATGGGGATAGTCGTGTTGCGTAAAGGTATCTGTAACAGTTGTATTTTATAATCAATACAAGTGACTTATTAACTAAAGTTTTATATATTAAAAACCTATAATTTTAAGATGGATGCTGTCTTATTGTTATTAAATTTGATTGTATTGATTTAAAGAACTGCTTTGAAAGGAATATAAATCCAAGATTTATAATTGAATTCATTATCATTATTTACACCTGCTGAATATACATAATAATAAACATAAAGAAATATATTTACATGTGTTACACATATTTAAAATTTAAGATAGCAGTTTGAAGAAGCTTGTATATTAAAAAACTTTTTACTAAAATATACTTTTTAATACAACACTCTAAATAATATATATTCTAAATAATAGCAGAGTATTGTTCAAGTAACAGTCGTGGAGTAGAGAGATATTTATCAATGATTATAAATATAATTAATACTTTCGACTGTATTATAATAAAAAATAAAATATATACTATAATATACAGCTAGATTCAAATTTTGTGAAATAAAGATATTTTTATTAAGATTCAATATCTATGTTTACACAGCGAAACATTTGTCAGAATAGAACTACATATCTTGCACGGGTGATTAAACACGGCCGTGACATATAAATGGTTTATTGATGATGTTCTTATGATCGGAATTTAGCGATCTAAATAAAATATTAAAATTCAGTTAGCGTAAGAGATCTTTGTAAAGTTTAAAGTGGCCTGCTGACCACTTACTTATATCAAGAACGTTAAGAAAGAGCAAAACACTTATCTAGTAAGCCATGATTGAACAGTCATAAAATATAATTTTCCTTCTTTATTTTTGCTTAAGTAGTTGTATGATTCTAAATGATGTTACACGCTTTGATTAATAAATAAATTAGTTCAATAACTATTTTTACGTTAGATGTAAACAATGATTTGGCTCAGCCACTCCAATCAAGCTAGAATCTTTACAGATTATACACACCTTCCTACATACACTACGTAGGAAGGTCATCCGTTCTCCAATTATAGAATATATTTATTTTTAAGTACGTAAAGTTAAAAAATAAAAAAATAGTCTGTAGTAAAATATATTATTATATTAAAATATCGTTCGATGTACACGTGACCTCTAATACAAAAGCAATACGATTCTGTATAGTTTTACGATATAAGGTTTGAGTACACAAACTTTTGCCCGAAACTTCCCATCCACGTGATTGACATTTTTTTTTACATTTTGTGAATATATTCAATTTTTGGAATTTCGTTAAAAAAAATTAAATCTGATAAGTTTTTCGTTTAAAAACTCAATTTATAATTTATGTCTTTATGCAAACCACGTCTACTAAAATGACATTAATATTAATTTGGTTTTATGTGAAAGCCTAAATATCTTTGAATATCTACACCCTAATGAGTCTGCTTAATAAGCTTTCTAAGTAATTAAAATAAATAGGATAGGAAGAAAATAAATAGATAATATTTTCTATTGATTCAAGTAAACTTACGTCTGTTTCCCGTCATCTTCTTCATAAGGCACTGTAAATACTCCTTCACTGTCTTGACTAACATATTTGACAAATAACAATCTAATGACATACTGAGTCCTACTCGCACTGAATTGTTTCAGCGGCTCCTTTAAGTAAATAAACAATTTGCCCCTTTTGTTATCGAATTCGTAAGGCCTATGCTGGTTTACTATATCCGTAGTACCATCAAGAACCTTTATAGAGCCAGTTTTTATTTCTAGATCCTTCGCGTCCAATTCTATAACATTTATATTTGGTGCATTTGCGATGACAGTTATTAATAAGTCACAATCGAAATATGTTGTTCCGTCTTTGAAAATATGCGGTGTTATCGTAAGCTCATACTGCGCCGGATAAATTGTATAATTTAAACATTCCTCTTCCAAAACATACGCTCGGCTTGTTGTAATAAACAACAGAAACGTAAGGAATAGCATTTTTTTTTAAAACACTTCACGTGAAATAATGAAATTATATGTATAATTTCGCTATATTTCAGTGTTGAGTGATCGACAATTTATATAAACATCACATTACATTCGCGCCAAAATAGACGCGGACACGTCCGCTCTCATCGAGCGTTAGCAATTCAATTGTTTGTGGATGGATTGCACACCACTTACATAACAGTTACTATGAATTTATTTCAAACTATGACGTATTTTTCACCTGTACAATCATATTTGCAATACATTTATAATCTGTATCTTACATATTTCTAAAATTTATTTTCTATATATATATTATAACGTACCGATGATATCTATGGTAATAAAACGAAAATAATTAATTTAAATTTATTATAATTAACAACCTTAATTATTTAAAAAATAATTAAATATTAAACTGCTAAAAAGAACACTTAATTAATATAACTAAAAATAAAACAGCGTATCTGTAAGAAATTACCAATAGTGGAAAAGGATCTCTTCATGACTTTAGGTAAATTATTTATTTTTGAGTTATCTTAAAACATTATACATAAGTAAAAACAAAACTCTTAATGATTAAGAAATACTGCAAATTGAGGCAAGACAATAATACTATTATATTTTTATTGCTAAAGCTATCAAATTTATAAGGCAATAGCCCAAAGTAATCCAATCACGACCATGAATACGGAAGAGGTTAGAACACGCGCACTGCCTTTCAGCCTGCCCGAGATATCAGATATATGATTGTCAGCCCACGTAGTTAGAGCCTTGGCATCAGTCAAAGACTTCTTTGCTTTGGTCACAGCTTCCTCCCCACACTCGTCACACGATGTCAACCAAGATTCAAACTGAAAATACGAAAATGTAACAGTAAATTTCATAAAAAGCAAAATATTTAAAAACACCTAAACTTTGATAGAAAAATCAATCAAAAAATCAAACCAGAAACGTTTTTATATGGTATAGTTCAAGCAGTTTTTAAAAAAATAATAATAATTTTACAAAAAAGAATTACAAGTATACATTATAAAATTTTGTTTTTTGATGTATATTAGAAAGATATGTTCTACTAGTCAAAATTTGACTGAAGTGTACATAATAAATATACAAAATAACGATTGGATATATGAAACGTATGTTTATTAGTTTGATATGTAGTATTAACATATTATATGCTTTTACTATGTTTCATGTGTTTCGAGTGAGTGAGGATTTCAGAAACCCTTAATGCCGGTCTGGTGGCGTAAAAAGTCGACAACACAAACAATGCGCGGATTGTGGCGCGGTTTTCCAAGGGCGGCGATGTTCTCTCACCATATAGGAATCCTACCTGCTCCGTTGTTCGCTATACGATAAAATATTTATTAGGAATGAACTTGCCATGTTAATTTTGATTGACCTTCGTATTTTCACATTTGCGTATTTTTGAACGATACGTGATTAATACTATTTAATTGATTTGTCATTGAACGCACAATTTAGCGCTATATTGGCACGGTTCCGGTGAATCTGGCATGGCATGGCCGTAGGTAAAATTAATAAAAAATTGAAGTTTAAGACCAAGATAAAAACTAAATATAAAATATTAAATTAGTATATTATGATAATATTCTTTCTCAGAGAACACAAGGCCTGAAAATTTTCTTAATAGATAAGTTTTGTAATCAAAATTAAATAACTACTCAGTTTAAAAAAATATTAGAAATGTATCGCCATCAGAAATGTGTCTTAGTCATCAGAAAACGAAAATTTGAAAATGAATATTTTCATTTAGTAACATTGGCTAGATGCCATATTATTCATACTACAAATTATAAATTTAGGTCACGATCATACATACTTCTAAAACGTTCTTGTTCTTAAAAAATAAGTGCGATAGATTGTTTTACTAAGTGTCTATTAGACTTTGAGTGAAGAGAAAAGAATGAATTTGCAAGTGAGTACTACTTTGGGTAATTTAAGTAATTAATATTCCTTGATTGAAATTTTACCGCACTTTACCCGTCACTTTCTAGGAACGTAATGACATTTTGTTTAGGTTACTGAGTTATTAAGACGTAGTGACATTAAAATTAATATTAAAATTATTGAAAAATAAACATAAATATAACTTTTGTAGCAGGTTTTATATTAATTTCTATGTAATCAACTACGTCGACGACAAAGGTCGCGGGCAACCGCTGGATCCACATCGCTCAAGATCGCAGCGGGTGGGCGTCTTTGGGGGAGGCCTATG
>DWCF01005820.1:0-13472 GCA_018230265.1 Delias oraia
GGCAGCGTGGGGACAAGGGGGACAGACGACCTTATAAAGGTCGCCGGAAGACGCTGAATACAGGTCGCTTCCGACAGGTATTCATGGAGGTCCAAGGGGGACGCCTATGTCCAGCAGTGGACGTCTTACGGCTGAAATGATGATGATGAAATATTAAAAATTGCTTAGAAACATAATCGCTTGATTAAAGATGGCTTATGAACAAGTACAAACTTTGCTAGGTAAGATATAGGTAAAACTATTGATTAAATGAATGATATATTAGGCTTTGAAATGTAATAGTACAAATTTAAAAGTAGTTTTAAAACTGGCACAGACAATTCTAATCCAATCGAATCTATAAATAAAATGTTTTTTAGAAGGAATTTATTGAAAATAATTAAATGAAACCTTCACAAATGTAATAATTGCTTGCAGAAAGCGGGATGATCAAGATACCTTTCAGTCATTGGTTTACCCACCGAGGCCGTGACAAATACATGCCACATAAAATGTCATGCCACGATTTCCAAAAAAAGTATAAAAATTGGGTAAGTAGGAGACATTTAAGTTGCTTCGCAATCTCAAGTTTCGTTTGACTTTCGCGAAGTTTTGAAACTTTCATAGAAGTAAGGCCTCGGAAGAGTGGCGAAAAGGTTTCTTCGCATTCTTATTACACAAGGGGAAACAAAATAGGTGTTCAAAGGTTTTGAGATATACATTATTTGCTATTTTCTCTGCATACATTCGATCAGAACATGTACCTGGTATATAAACATAGGGAAAGTTTCCTTGTGCCTTAACCGCTAGTTGAAGTAAAATAACTCATAGAAGCCTTGGCTTAAAAATTGGCAAGTGGCTTCACTTAAACCACAAGTTCTCTATTCTCGAAGCTGCTATAGGCAACCTTCGACAGAAGATAGCACCCAAAGTAGAAGCAAGTCTTAGCTTAGTCTTCGAAGCAATAATAAGTTTGTTGCAGAGTGACAAAGTAAAGACAACATTATTAAAATACTTTTCACAAGGCGACGCAATCAAAGCCATGAGTTTAACTTGTAATTATCCATGATAGGGACAGGAGCGAGTAGTAGGCACACTTCGGAAGTGGCGCGGAAACGCAACTTCCGGCTCGGATCGCGCCATTACGATGACGATTACGGAAGCCGTTCTTGTTGTCTTTTCATTCCGGAAGAATAAACAGACTGTCAATAAGTTTGAATCATGTTATTCAATTATTTATCAGATTTATGATTCTTAGACTTTCATCTTTAAATCTGTTATACATATTTCAAATAATTATACTGTAATGTAATATATAATCTATACTGAATATTTAAAAAAAATATATAAAGCGATACACATTAACACAAATAACCACAAGCAACCAACTTAACTAATTATCCTTCATGTTTTTGTTATGACATTTCGGACAACGGAGCAGGTGGGTAAGAGAACACCGCCGCTCATGGACAATTAAGCCACAGTCCGTGCATTTATGTTGCCTGCTTTTTACGTCAATTAAGCGGCATTTTTAAGGGTATCCGAGAACTTACACTATACATACATGACACGTCTAGCATCAATAAGTTGTACTGCGGCAAAGGCGAGGGCCTAACTCAGAGTAAGAGAATTAATTAAACTCGTACACTTAATTAGCGAGTGACGATTCCGCCGAACAAACCCTTGATTCATCACTCGGAGTGCTTTCCACTGTGGCAGCGTAAGCTACAAAGCAAACAATACGTTAATAATGTCTGGAATTGCGCCAGCATCGATCGCTTCTCTACATTACGAATACACCTCAAAATATCTGAACGGGCTTCACCTATTCCGACTCTAATGCGTTACGATGATAATACACGATTCTTTGCGTGGTCGGTGCTATTCATTGACTAATTTGACAAATCAATAAGGAAATTGTACATTTAGAATCAAACGAAATGATAGTATAAATATGTATGCAGGATAGATAAAGTTTTATCTGTATTTTTTCCATTTTTGTTTTATTAGAATAGCAAATTGTCAGAATGTCAGTTGGTTGTGATGTTATTATGAAGTTGTACGAGTGTGTTGTGAGGAATAAGTTAATTTAATTTTGATGTTGTATTTATCCTTAAATATGTGATTACCCCACATATATGTAAATGAATTTATGTTTGTTTGCCTCGTTAAAGCTCTAGAATGGATAGAGCGAATTGGATAATTAACATGAAATATATTCTCGATTTCAGGATAGATATAATCCGTGAAAGACATGCACAAAAAGTAAAGAAAATTACGAAAAACGATAATTGTATTGTCTAAATGTTCTAAATGTTCGGATCTGTATAACATTCATTTTCTACATATGAGAGCCTAGTAGCGTAATGGTTTTAAAAGTGTAGGTACCATGAAGGGAGAGGTATCGGGTTCGAATGCCGGTCCGGACAATTATAATTTAATTTATAATTTATTCAGTCTCTGAAAAGGCTTGACAGGGGTCGGGCGAGTGTCTTAATGCTGTCGCACGCGTGGGAGAGCCTTGTTGAAACATATGTTGCAGCATTAATTGCGCCGGCTCTTCCGAAGGGAAACCACGGGTTCGCTGAGTGAGTGACGATATCGGAGGCCCGTAATAGTGTCGCTTAAGCGGCGTAAAAACCGGTAACACAACCAATACGGGGACTGTCGCGTGATTGTTCATGGTCGGCGGTGTTCTCTTACCATATAGGAGACTCACATGCGCCGTTGTAGAATAAAAGAACATACATACAGCCTAATTTACTTAACTTTTTTTGGCTTAAGTTTTGACCATTTTACTAAAAGATATTTAGGTGAAACGAGGTTTAATGAATATTTATTTTTACAGACAATTACTGAGATTAATCTCATAGAGATTCAAACAAAAGTAGGAACTACGAGCTCAGCAATCACGACAGAAGATGTATGGACTATTATCGTTACTTCGAATACTTTGAACTACTACATCTTTATAAATGAGAAATAAACGGATAATTGACATCTTTTTTCGACAGTGGGTAAAATTGAAAATTTCTAGTGTGAAGCAGTGGTAGAAGTCGAGTTCAATAGTTGGTGAGTGAGAGGCCCAACGCTACTAACAAGGTTTGGAAGAGAGCCAATGCTGGCTTGTGACATCGGCACGCCACAACAATACCAGCAAATACAAAGCATTTCAGATGCATTGCCATCGTTTAATGTAAATGCTTTAGAGTAATTTTTCTATCAAAATGAATAGTTTATTCAATTTGAACTCTAATTAAGCATTTATTTATTGTAATTACAAGCGAATTGCATTTGGGAAATATTGATGAAAGTTGTTTTTTAAATTAGTTTCATCGCTAAGCCAATAAACATTAAATCTGATAGATTTTTTTTATAAATATGGTCCTTAATTGAAATTAATGAAGCATTGAATGAAAAATGATCGTATGGAATTAAATTCAAAGAGGATAAAGAAGGGTTAAAATAAAGGAGGTATTAACCTGTTCTGTGTTTTTCGAGCGCCTCCGACAAGTAAACTCCCACAACACCTTAACCGTGATCAAAATTAAATTCAAGTCAGCACGTCTAAGTGATTCAACTTTGTAAAGGATTTTTATGCCACGCACCTGGGTGGGCGCAGGGATCACCTGCGGCCCTAACTTATAATTGCGCAGCAAAACACAATTTATTTTCCTAATATAGGAGTTTATTTTAGCATTTTAAATTTTCATTCTTAAAATAAATTCATACTTTTAAATTGATTATTACGTTATAGGAACAAGATTTCAAGTGGAACACAGGATTTTTTATGCTTTGGATACCTACACTACACACAAAAGTATATTTTTCGATGTTATCGGTAAACGAACAATTAAATAAGTTTTGTGTTATATAATATATATATTTAATACAACGTTAGATAACGGGCAGGTTACACAGCGCCGCCCTGCCAAATCGCCGCGCTTTGTTTGTGTTGTTGGGTTTTTACGGCGCTTAACCGGTACTTTTAAGGGCCTCATAACCACATTCTCTCTGCGAAGCAAATTACAAGTACCGTTTTACGCTGAATATTTTGTGAGCCTGTGGTATCACTTCGGATGAGCCGGCCCAATTAGTGCGTCAGCATATGCTTCAGCATGGCTCTCCCATGAGTGCAAAAATATAACTTATCACATAAAGGAGCCGTGTTGACAATACATTTGTAAAGAGATTTATATCACTTGTCTCGGGGCTCATGAGAAATCCAATTCCATACATCTTTGCCAAGATAAAGAATTATTTCTGTGCATTGTTTTTTTAAAACACCTGCCAAACGCTTTCGTGCTATTACTATTATAAATCGGTTTACTTAATCAATTAGCTTGCTTCCGAGTGTAGATGCTTGTTGCTAAAAGAGAGCTCGCCCGTTGACTTCCATAGGCATTGTTTTTGGACAATGTCTATGCCGCCGGGCCTCACTGCTACAATCAGAAATGTTGTAGCGCTCGTGTTCGCGTAAAGCGGCTTTCAGACAGTGTTTTATATGTTTACCTAACTACATGATCTAAAATCACAATAATTATTAAATCATCACTATTATCATCATCAGCCTATCAAGGCCACTGCTGGACATAGGCCTCCCCCAAAGACGCCCACCTATTACGATCTTGAGCCATCTGGATCCAGCGGTTGCCCGACACCTTCATTATTCGATCCAATTAGTAAATAAAGGTTTTTAATTATTATAATCTCTTATTATATATTTTGTTATGATACTTATCACCTCTATATGTATAAACATTTTATCCAAGTTGTCATCACTGTTTGATATGTCTTTTACCTATATTGTATCATGCAAACAAAAATTATATTATTTTTTTATTATTTCAAGTAGTGGTAATTAATTTTGAAATACACGTCAATTGTGATGGAAATTAGTTATTTAAAAAAGTTGAAGTAGATTGATAAAAATTTGCTTCATCTTTAAAATCGTTTAAATACAGTTAACGTTCCCCGGGTTATAAGTTTGCGGATTAGAGGAACAAAAGTTTTAAACCTTAAAGTTAATTTTGCACCGATTATTATGGTAAAACATGCAAATTGAGGGAGTAGACGGGGCATCTCCTTCAGGGTAGGATAATATCAAGATTTGATAAAACTTTGGGAGACTATGAAACGCTGGGTGATCCGTAAAGGTGGGTCCAGAACAAGCAAGCACGACTCACCAAAGGAGATGAGGCCGCTGTTGAGCATGGTCAGCTTGATGCTGTTGGGGATGGAGACGAGGCTGCTGGCGCCCGACGACTCCTTCTTCTTGGGCTTCTTCTCGAGGTCGTAACGCGGCGCCGACCGCGACCTGTGCTTGCGCTGGCTCGTCGACAGCGATGGGCCACGCTGGCCCGCTCTCGAAGACATGGCTGCCGACTTCACATGCACATCACTGTTGACACTACACTACAACACTACACTACACTAGCTGGTATCAAATGATCATGGTTTGCATCTGGAACAAAAGTAAACACCAAGTTAGTGAAAAAACAAGCGAACAATTCGAATCCACGATAACTTCTCTTTGACATTGGGATAAGGTAAGGTTCAAACAAAACAGTTTAATTTAAAACCGACTCATACATATCTGAATATAAAATACAATGACAAAGCAAATATGTTGCTTAACCTACAAAATAAGGACAGGCCATTAGCTTCCGTGAGCGGAGCCTGTCGGGCGGCCGAGCACGCACGACATACCGTGCCTTAACACCGGCCATTACGAGCCATGCAATCTCATTATAATCCACAGCCATTAATTAATTTGGAAAATCGACGAAACGGTAATTTCCCGAATAAAAATTACACCTCTATTATGATCGTTGATGAAAAGTGAAACATTTTCAATGTTGCGGCAACCGTGCCACAGCAAGTGCAACCTTTCCATGACCCGTAATTATTTCAATTATTAAGTCTTGTATTTTATAAAGCGTTCGAGTAAGTTTGCGCCGCATTTTGAACAATGTGAAGGCGAAAAAATCCGAGCGCATAGTTCCCTAACTTTGCCTGGTTGGTGGATCAGGATATGGTTGGAAATAATTATAATGTAATATATAGATTATTATACGTTGATACGCATAAAAATATTTCATTTTAAAAGAATATGGGAGCACTTCGCAGCGGTACTGTTCCGTTTCACAGCTCATGCGCCAAAATCGGTCCACGGACGAGAAAGGAACCAAAAAATACACGTCGAATGGATACACTTCTTTTGGTACTTTTTTTTTAGTTTGATTAAAAGCAAAATTTAGATCTGATAGTGATGTCTGGCAGCTTTACGATACATAATAGCAGGACGCTCCACGCGGGGCCCACTGAATTTCATTATGAATTTCAAACAACTGATTTTTTGCAATATGTCGTGAGTACAAAACACTTTTATATAGTGTCCCAAAAACGAAATATTTGAATTTACTGGCAACTCATAAAATAAACTTAAACCGACAAATAAATAACCTTTATACTTTATAAGACTAAAAACTGTGTCTTCTTTATAATTTAAATCGTTCGTTAATTTTGGGATCCTATATTAAGTCGCTCTAAGACAGCTTTCTATAACACCGCGTTCTGAATTTACAATAAACATAATCTAAGCTGTTAATTTTAAATGAACAGTATCAGAAATAATATGAAGAGAATTAAATTGAGACTCAATTATTCAAAGGAGATAATATTCTCGTAGTATGAGATGAAAAATATATAGAAAATTTACTATTTTCATTTCTTTGTGCAAATCGTTAAGGAATTTTAGATACAGATTCAATAGAAAAAGTACCCGCATTAAATTAACTGCGACGAAAAAATACGAACTATATTTTCGAAAAAAAAAAATTATATTTTCTAATTTGTGTATGTTTGTCCAAATTCCACTCGCAGCGAAAAGCTCTGCCGAAAAGATCTTAATCGATATTACATAAAGTCGATGTTTTTTAATGTTATAATTAAACCCGCGGAATAAGGTCATCCATTATGTGTAAGTTATTTTGGACATCGATTTATCGGACATTTATTGTATGTAAAGTTCATGCAACGCCATCTGTTATACCAGCAGATTTCTTTGAATGGTGTGGCATCTGCTGTATGAATTTATTATGTTTCACTTGATATGGTTATAAATGCCACTTACTGACTAGAAACTGGTAAGATAAAACTCTTTAGTAAT
This sequence comes from Delias oraia, assembly GCA_018230265.1. Taxonomy (NCBI): domain Eukaryota; kingdom Metazoa; phylum Arthropoda; class Insecta; order Lepidoptera; family Pieridae; genus Delias; species Delias oraia. The sequence continues at coordinate 7,151 of DWCF01005820.1, forward strand.
CATTAAATTACAAATATTATTTTTGTATGTATTTTTTGTTCATATTTTCAAGATGCGCCCTTATTTTTTACTACCACCATTCTGAACGTGATAATTCGGCGAAAAACTCGCTAAACATTAAAAGTAATTATTTTTAAAAATAAATGCCTAAATGGTTATAGCCAAATCTAAATATGAAACATTTCTTTCAATGAAATAACATATAAATCAGCACGAAGCCAGCTTCCCATTTAAAATTAACACAGCGGTCCTGCTATACATTTTGAACTAGCTGAAACCACAGAATTCATTCTATCAAAATTTATTAGCCTATTTAAGCTTTACGCTGTGGTTTGTATGGGTAGAAGAAAAATGTTGATTTTACTATTTCCCTCACAACTCTTGTCTCTCCATATATACCTTCTTCGTGCCCTAACGAAAACATTTAAAGCAACTGTATGGGGCGAGTCGATTTCGAGTTTTGAAGTTAGTATATTATGTAGTATAAAACGTCGTTTTATAAAAGATAGATTTTGCTTGTAGTGATTTATAACAACCGTAAACAAAACAACTGAGTTTCTCTACAATAAAAGAAACGACATTTAATGTTCTTAATTGCCACGTCGTTCCCAAATCACACTGATTACAATCTAATTTAATATAAAAAAAATATATTCTTGTTTACATATATTATATATTATAAATGAACATACCCACTGTTTCCTGATTAATAGAAGACGGTATGGTAAAAATAATCTTAAATCAAACAATACTTAATAAAACTGCAAAGAGAAATAAACCGGAAAAAGTAATTGAGAAAGCTACATTATGGACGTAAAGCTGACCAATAATTTCACCGAAAACACTCCCTGTTTTTGATATTTCCGCACGAGTGGGCCAGCAACAAATAAATGTCTGGCGTGTATTAAGCGACATCCTTTCCTCCCACATTTGCAAACATTGATTCTTCTAATCCCTTGGACTTCAGTGAGCTATTTTACAAATAAATAAACTTGTTTTTGATAACCGGTCTTCTGCCCGACGCCAGAAGCCAACGCAATTGAAATAGAAACGATTCCTGACACATTGCAATCCTGAATCATCTGATACATTTTCACCAGCGTCATCGAGAACACTTTATAGTAAGAAAATCCTAGTAAACAAGACCTACTAGAAACAAGAAGATCAAAAATCCCTATATTAATGTAAAAAAGATACATGTCATGAAAACATTTAACATGACTCAGTTTCTCGACTTTTCTCTCAATATGTGGGCGTGTTTGTGAACAGTCTGTTTAGTTTATAAGAAGTTCGTGACTTTGTACTTCCATGTCAAACAGAGATATTTGACTTTTACTCTTTGATTGAATCCTGTGTTTGCAAATTAAGATTGCATGTACTGTGTTTAGGTGTAATAAATAAGGCGTTAAAACTTTTAAATAAATTGTTTTAATGCAGACATTCGTAAACAGCCTATATACTGAATGAAGTTTATAGGTGCTTAAATGTATATTAACTATTACAGAATGCAATGCGGTTTAGCTGATGCAGCTAAACGTCCCATTATTTTCGCGCCGATGGGTTCCACTCCCAGCGGGTGCAGGCGCCGATTCGCTTAACGAACCACAGTCAGCTCCATCATCACTGAACTTGACTACCGATTGATATTGCTACAAAAATGTGCCACGCCTAACTTACTCACATTATTCTATTCCCCTCTCTCTCATCTACAATTGCCGATTAAACACGAGATATCGCTAACTTAACTTTTGATGCCGTGTAACATCAAAATCAAACATTACACAAAAATAATTACGCACGTCTGTATGCTCTGTTGTCATCCGAGGAACGCTGGTATACTAGATTCAGATTACTGGTTACGGATTAGCGAAAAAATAGTTAATATATATACAGACATATAGTTGCGATATTTAACGTAAGAAAAAGAACGTGAAAATGAGATACAAGAACAAAATTAAATAATGTCAAGATGATAAGCCATGAGAGACGGAGCCGCTTCAATCAAATGAATATGGTCAAAGCAGTGATGAATAAATTCTTTCGGTTGATCACTCTAAGTAGGGTCTACTCATTGAAATTGAAACATTTCATAAGCGGTAATGATGTTGGCGGAGGCTGAAAGCTCGGAGCTAGTGAATTGTAAGCCTCTAGAAAAGCTTATTTATTGACGAAGACGAGATGATATCACGCGATCAAAGAGCCTTAGCAGATCATTATTGGTGTCTTTGTCATTGACGTAATTCCCTTTACGAATGGATCAATCGCTTTTAATGAATGGAGGCCATTTCTCTACTGAGGGCTCTCTACCGCTCATTATATTCGGACCGCACTGAAGTCATAAGACCTATAACTAGATGAAAATAATTACCGAGACGCATAAAAGAAGTTGTAATATAAAAATGTTTCGCATCTTATTGGTGCTGCTTTTGTCATATTTTTGTTAAATAAATTAAAATAATCTTAGGATCATCCTTTAAAAGTAAAAAATATTATGATAATAAATTGATATGCACCTTATTTGTAAGAAAGGTCAATGTTGTCATCGATAATATGGTGAGGTTTTACACTATTCTTTCAGTAGACCGAAACATGTTGATTTAACAAAACAGGTTCACTTTAACCTGATCTCTTTCATTTCACATCTCCGTCAGTCCATGATCAGCTTTTGTTTTCCAAATACTCAATAATATACGTCGCATTGATAACATTTTATCTGGTTTTTTTAAGGTAGATAGCAAATAGTTAAATTTTGAAGAAAGCCCAAGCACTAAATTATAAGAATTATTAATTATATATTTGATTAAATTTACTAATGTTTCTGACTGGCTCATTTCACAGAAATGTGAAAGAAACACGTACAATTCTTCCTTCATAAAGTACTCGTGACGTACACTTGGCAGCCCTGTTCGTAATCAAAACTCTTACAAGCAGCCGCCCACCACTTGTTTCATTGTGTTTGTCCGCTGTAAAAGCTTCGGAGTGGCAAAGAGAGAAAAATAATGAAAACTCGCGTTTATTTACCGATACAAAGCCCAAATCCCACGTCACTTACTGATCTCGCGTATGCCTGCCAAACATGGCTTGTATTAACACACATGACATAGTATAAGGAAACTCAAAGATTTCTGCGTATTAATAATTTCACTAGCGCAACTGGTGGAGACGCTCCAATATTTTTTATATTAACGGTGGCATACGAACAGGAAGGCAAGCAGTCATTAGTCCATGGGCACCCCCAGCCCTTGCAGAGACGCGGGAGCGTTGTCGGCTTTTAAGGAAAATGTACGCTCTCTTCTTGAAGGTCCCCAAGTCGTATTGGTTTTTTTTCTTTTGTATTCTCTCCTCTCTTAATCAAGCAAACTTTGTAGCTCGCTATGAATAGACTGTCTTAATAAGACCCTACTCTTCAGCTTGTTACATTGCCAGTTAAAGCAGGTACAATTCTGTTAATACAGTATAGCGGACAACGAAGCAGGTAGGTCTCCTATCTGGTAAGAGGACAACGCCGCCCATCACCAACCACGTTGTGTTGCCGGCTTTTAACGCCACGTAAGCGGCATTTTAAAGGGCCTACGATATCTTCATTCACTCAACGAAACAGCACAAGTACCGTTTCACGCTGAGTATTATGAGCTCGTGGTATCTCTTCGGACGAGCCGGCCCAATTAGTGAGTCCGCACATGCTTCAGCATGGCTCTATCGCTGGTGTTAATATATCGAAATCCGTGATATATAGAAATACGCGAGGCGGCAAAGCCAACATTCGGCCGAATCCATATACATCTGCGGATATCACTCAATGTCACTCGCAGAATGTCAGCGAAAACGGGATCATAACCAATGCGATTAACGCACCGACCTACCCTACCCCATTAATTTTATAGATATATTATGAACATAATTATCATCACTTCAGCCTAAGACGTCCACTGCTGGACATAGGCCTCCCCCTTGGACTTCCATGAATACCTATCGGAGGCGATACATAATTATATTTTTATTTATTTCGGATGGCATGCAACTTTAAACAAAATTTACTTTCCCTATAATAAAAGATTTATTTCTGTTAAATCTGTACCATTTTTTTAATTCTATAGCAGATAACGGAGCAGGTGGATCTACTATATGGTAAGAGAACGCCGCCGCCGGTGAACAACCGCGCCCCACTCCAATCATTGCTTGTGTTACCGGCTTTTCAGGTCGCTTAAGCGGCACTATTTAGGGGCCTCCGATATCCTTACTAACTCAGCGAAACAGTACAAGTACTGTTTTACGCTGAGTATTCTGTGACCCTGTAGTATCACTTCGGACGAGCCAGACGAGCCTGTTTAGTGCGTCAACATATGCTTCAGCATTTCTCTTCCACGGCTGCGACAGTATTAAGATTCTCGCCCGGCCACTGTCAAACTCTTCCAAAAGACGAATAAATTATAAATTAAATAATAATAATCTGGACCGGTATTCGAACGCGATACCTCTCTCTTCACGATACACTTAAAACCATTTAGCTACGAAGCTCTCAAATCAGTTAAAAAAACCTATTATTATTAAAGCAATAATAGCAGAAAATGTATTATTTCTAGTGGGATATATTTAAGCAAAACATTGCATTCGCAAATGTGTATTTTATTGTGGGTGGCAAGAGACACACTGCCAAACAAACCCCATACTAATTCGTAGATATATTTCAGATATTTGAATTTTCTATAAGGTATGACTATTAAAAAAAATATTATAACTGCAAAATAGGCGCAATAATGTCGTTGAGTTGCGGAAACCAGCCCGTCTTACGATTTTGTATTATATTAATTCCAATTTTAACAAATTATTATTATTGCAAAGACAATATCACACACGTCGAATCATTTAATGCTAAGCATATTAAAAGGTGCATCGCACGTAGAGCGGATAGCCAATGGGGCCGAAAAGTGTTAGAGTGGAGACCACGGACCGGCAAACGCAGCGTGGGGCGTCCAGCCACAAGGTGGACAGACGACCTTATAAAGACGCTGGATGCAGGTCGCCTCCGACAGGTATTCATGGAAGTCCAAGGGAGAGGCCTATGTCCAGCAGTGAACGTCTTACGGCTGAATTGATGATGATGATGATATTAAGAGGTTGCAATACTCGGAACGAGATCTGAAATATTCCGTCACTCTTTCGCTATCATGCTTTTGTTGTTGCAAGAACGACGGACAAGCACTAAGACACAATCTGATTTAAGCGGTCTATAAGAATAATGGAGTCAGCGATTCTCCGAGGCCTCGGGGCAAATTGAGCTCAATATAGACAAAAACTGCCAATGTAAGATTAACGGAAGCCTTCCACTCGTATTTGATGTGGAGAGGCCAGATCCGAGATAGCCCACGTGTAGCTTTCACAGGCCGGCCTAGCGGTTGCCGACGCTTCGAAAAGTACCAGCAGTTATTCAATAAATATTTGTATAGTGACTTCCTTATGCCGCTCGGGCAGTGGTTCATCATTTCAGCCGTAATACCTGTCGGAGGCGATCTAATTCATGTCAATTATAATAATGTAAGCATCGTATAAAATCGATCCTCGCCTGAATTTTTTTGGTGACCATATCACTCTGCATAACATTAAATTTTATTGTATGTATGTGTGTATAAAGTGCATCAGCAAATGCTTCGGCATGCGGCTCAAAAAAGAAAAAAATTACATATATGTTAGCATATTAGCTGGCTATTTGTTTCACAAAAGTGGTTTTATATAACTTTGAGAGTTGGCGCATATATTAAACAAGAAAATATTTAAAACAATTTCTGAAATAGTTTTCTATATCTAGAAGTTGTTCATCTAGGGTAGATTTTTTGCTATTATTTGTAGAAAAACCGAGGTGGATAAGATTTTCCAGCGGAAAATTCGTTAGCTAGATTTCCCTGGAGATATAACTTGGCACTGCCATTGTTTCTGCAACGCGTTCTGCGTCTAAGTGCTTTAACCGACGTGACACGCGGCAGCCTCTGTTCCTAGGGCTCGCGTGTGCATTTGCGGAGGATACTACGTTATGAAAACATACATATAAGTCAAATTACATATTATTATTCTGAGAACCTCGTAAATAAGTGGTTTAATACGTCAACCATGAAGTCAGAGGTAGCGGGTTCGAATCCCGGTCCGGGCAATTTTATAATTTTCCAATTTATATTTTTTTCGGTCACTGAAAAGGCTTTACAGTGACCGGGCGAGTGTCTTAATACTGTCACACCCGTGGGAGAGTCATACTGAAGCATATGTGGACGCACTAATTGGGCCGGCTCGTCCGAAGTGATACCACGGGCTCACAGAATACTCAACGTGA
>DWCF01005821.1:0-13471 GCA_018230265.1 Delias oraia
TAGATCTTCTTATAATATGAGAAGTAAAGTCTGACATAGTCAGATGTCACTGGTGTGTGAAGAACACTCCTGTGACAGATACTTTAATAAAAATTTGTTAGAATATTATTTTAAGTTTGGAACCCTACCTAAGGGTTGCGACACTTTTATAAAATAAATATAATTTTTGCATGTAAACATTTAGATCATATATAATTTATTAATATAAGAGAAAAAAGTTTTTGTTATTTGTAAATTAGTTAACATATTTAAAATTGTCATTAAGCATGTCAAATTTTGTATATTTGATAAAAGCTCTTGTCTAAATACGCACTTTCACTCTTCGGAAAACATATGACGTCTAAGTCGAATTTTAGGATTTTCAGAAGATTCAAAAAATACTGTGTCATCATTTTTATTCAAAACATTTCTTCTAAGTTTATTTACCAACGGAACATCGTTTGATATTAATTTCTCTTTTTTTTTAATTTTTTTTCTTTGATAATGGAAAAACTCAAGACCTTCATCTTCGTTATTATCATATCTTCTAAGTCTGATACTTTTAGGCCGAGTAACTACTTCTTCTTCAACAAAATTTCGACGTAAAATGACGGGTTTTGTTTCAATAGAAACACGTGGTTCTTTGAGATTTCCTCGACGTCGAATAATCAAATCATCATCACTAGACTTATTTTCGTTTTCTGGTATGCTAAAATTATCAGATGAACTGTCTTCGCTAATACTATCTATACTTTCCTCTGTTTCACAAGGAAGAATACCGGGTTCGGTATCAAAATCGCAATACTTTCTTCTATATTTATTTTTATCTAAATATTTTGAAAAAAAATGAACAAGACCTGAATTTTCTACAATTACATTTCGTAAATTATTCAAATCCTGGGAAAAATATGGCAAAAGTACCCATTTATCATTTTTGTTTCGATAAGAATCCAATGTATACTCATTTTTACAAATTTTAAACAAAGTGTCAGCAGCGCCTGTAAAATGTTCGAAATCAGAGATAAAAAATTGTTCTTTGTATTTATAAATATCATAATTAAGTGAATAAGTTCTAACATTTCCCATTTCATCGCCAATAACAAAATAATCTCCATCGCTTGAAAATTGACAGTCGTTAATACTAAAACTTATTTTTTCAGCCCATATTAATTTATCAAGATAATAAAACTTAAGAGTTTGTCCGTACAAAACATATAAGTTGTCATTGGGGTGTGCACAAATAGATCCGACTTCCTCTATTGGTATAGTAAATCGCAACAATCTTTCGGAAAAAACCCTAATTTTTAAGTCTGTACACACGCAAATAAGAAATGAGTTTTTTAAAAAGCACATATTCTCAATAATAAAATTGTCTTCTGGATCAAGTTTAGTTACATTTTTCTTCCAGTGACCTGGTAAAACTTTAGTCGATCTATTAAAATTACCCATCGTTGAAACACCTTCATGATAATAAGTCCATTGAAACAGCCAGTTACCACAACCTGCAGCAAACTTTAATTTATCTTTAGCCGCACAAATTGTTTGCACTGGAAAATTATTTGTATCAAATATGATACACTTGTCTATATTTACAGTATCTAACATTATTAAATATGGCCAATACCCTGCTCTTAGCAAAAACCTTCCACCATCGGTTATACAAATTGCTTTGTAAGGTTCATCCATTGTAAAATCATTCTCTTTTTCTATAATTAATTTATTATTATCGAATTGAAATACTTTGACGAGGCCGTTGCATAAAATAACGACGAGATTGTGTTTATTTTTTTGGTCTAAGGTCTCAAAAAATTCAACAAATGTCACGCCAATGTGCATCTTAATTGTAATATGTATTGTAAATGTTTCTAAATTCCATACATTGATAATTCCATTGAAATCGCAAGACACAAAATATTTTCCGTCTTTACTAAAGCAAATGTCATTTACCATGTTTCTATGACCGATATATGTATGTATAAGAAATCCAGTTTCAACATCCCATACTTTTATCATTCCATCTGTTCCTCCACTAAAAACGTGTTTCCCTGTATTGTCAAAGGCAATCCTTTCAACCTGTCCAGAATGACCTAAAAGATCTCCTTTGTGTTTATAAACATATTTTAAATATCTACTTTGTTCAATTTGACTATCTAAATTTAACTTTTTATTTTTATATTGATATGTACGAATATATTCATTAAAGTTTTTTATATTGGATTTATTCAGCATTGATACCATTGCTTCTGTTATATCTTTGTCATCTATATTAATTTCTTTCTTTAAAGATCTTTTAAATATTTCTAAATAGTCCTTGCTTGGGTTTATTGTCATTAACAGGGGCTTAAATTTCTAAAGTTCTTTTAATTTTAATAACCAATAAAAAAAAGCAAATACAATATAACTTATTTAACAATTTAAGTATATTACACTATTTATAAGATTATTTTCTTCTAATTTCCATTCTTTACCCATAAATGAAAATTTTTGTTCAATGTATTTTCAAGTGTAAACGTTGTTCGTTTTCATTTAAAACAAATTTAAAAATTAACGAATGGAAAGAAGTAGAAAACAATTACAATATAGAAATACTTAAGACTTTTCTAGAGACAAGTGAAGGACATGAGTTTTTACAAAATTTAAAATTAACTTTCCCAGTTTTAACTGAATTTGACATTGAAAAGCCACTAGAATCTGTAAATATAAGAAAAGTTCTATTTAACATAGATGTAGTTGATGGACATTTGGAATGTGATAATTGTGGACTTATTTATCCTATACAAAATTCAATTCTTGATACCGTTGATGTTATTGAACCAAATAAATAATTTTATGCATTTTTTAATTTTGCAAATTTTTACCCTTAAATGGCAGCAGAAAAAAAAGCCGACTCCGGTGAAAAAAAAGTAGCCAGAAAACCACATCGTAGAATGACAAAAGGATGTCAAATGGAAACATTATTAAAATGTGCTGATAACTCTGGCGCTAAACTTTTAAAAGTTATTGGAGTTAGAGGATACAAAGGTAGGCTTAATAGATACCCTGCTGCAGCCCCTGGTGATATTGTCGTTGTTTCTTGTAAAAAAGGAAAACCAGATTTAAGAAAAAAAGTTCATTATGCTGTACTTGTTAGACAGAAAAAAGTTTGGAGAAGAGAAGATGGTTCACATATTGGATTTGAAGATAATGCAGCCGTTCTTATTACCGCAAAAGGTGAAATGAGAGGAGGACAGATTTCAGGATCAATACCAAAAGAAGTTGCAGAATGTTGGCCAAGAATTTCAAATTCTGGTAATTCTATTAATTAAATTTATTTTTATATTCTTATTAAAAAACAAGTAAATTATTTAATTTATTTTAATTTCTTTTTTCTTTCGTAGTATTCTCGTTCTTGTTCTTTTTTCCCAAAAATACCAGTAAATAAATGACCAATAACAGTCTGTGGTATACAAAAAACTATACAGTGTGTTAACATATGATAAAATCTAGGAATAATCTCTCTTGAAGATCCAAATGTCTTTAAAAATTTCTCCACAAATTTCTTTGGGTTATTATGACATATTCCATCTTTTTTATCAATTCTAGTTCTCAAAATTGTCCCATATCTAACGTATTCACAAACTATTCCATAGTCACTTAATTCGTAATATAAAGAAGAAGCCAACTGATGCAAATAAGCCAAACTAGCAGAATATAATGCACAAAATGGAACTGGAACATCAAATGCTGATTCGCCAATAAATGCGATGTATCCACATCTCTTTTGTATCATCTGTGTAATAACCCTGTGTGTAATATGAGTAGTAGTTAATATGTTTGTATTAATAATGACATCATCTCTTCGATTTACAAAAGTCTCAAATCCTTTGTCTACAGAAATTGCAGCATTAATTAAAAATCCGATGTCGTAATCTTCCAAAAAAGAATACACATTATAATTGTCAGCTGTATAATTAAAATCAATAACGTAAAATCGTACTTCTGCTCTTGTTTCTAGTTCTCGTTTAAGAGCTTCTAATTTTTCTCTATCGTTGTCAATCATTAAAATTTTTATTTTTTCGTATGATAATTGTCTACAAATTTCCATCCCAATTTCTTGTGTAGCTCCAGTTACAACCACAACTTTATCTTCTATCCGTTTCCAAACGGTCGTATTGTTTAAAAAAGACCAGACATATTTTATCAGAAATTTAATAAAAGTTACCAAAACAATAAAAAGAACAATTTTAGTAAAAGAGTGAAATAACATGGGGTAAGATTTCAAAAAAAATAAATTAAAGAAATTTATTCGCTTCTCTTAGAATATTCTAAAGAATAAATTTGTCCATTGGACAATCCGCAGTATAAAATATTACCTTTAGTGACAATAGAATTGCAAGAAATGCCTTTACCCAACTCAAGAAGACTGTAAGTAGCCACTATGCTCTTACTGCATACATCGTAAATATAAATAGCATCATCTGTGCCGATTGCTATTCCTGCAAAAGATTCAAAAGAAGTAACAGACCTTATTGTATTTTCAACTACTACTGTAGCGACACATTCGTTGGTATCTAATTTTACTATATAAACGAGATTATTTTTACCTCCATAAATCAGCAAATTACCGCCTTCGCAAAATGTTAAACAAGTCACGCTTAAAGCAAGATCGTGATCTTTTGGTTTTTCGTTATGGTTTTTTTCATAAGTTTGGTAGTCTAGAACGTTGCCTTCAATAAAAGTTTTTAATAAAGTTCCATCTTCAATATTCCACATTTTAACTGTACCGTCTTTAGATCCGGAATATAAAATATTTTCATCGCGAGAATCAAATTCTAAAGAAGTAACCCAATTTTTATGACAGTTTTCAAATCCTGGTCCAAATGAATTTATTAATTCTCCTCTTGTATTCCATAACTTGATCGAACAGTCTACTGAACCAGTAACTATTTTATTATCATCCTTATTAATTGCAACACAAAGAATATCACGTTCGTGTCCTTTTAATGTTGCAGTAGTCTTTTTTGTTTCAACATCCCAAATGTATCCCATTTTATCAGCACCAACCGAGACCAACATATCACCATTTGAAGATAATGCGACGCCTGTTATATTTTTCTTGTGTTTACCAGCAAACTCCTTGTATAATTTACCAAACTCACTGTTTACTTCACTATTAAGTGCCCAATATAAAACACTTTTATCTTTAGAGGCACTGATAAGTACATCTGAACTTCCATTTCTTAGTTTTTGTATGCACGTTACACTATTTTTGTGTGCTACTAAAGGGTCTAATACTCGCAAAGAAGAACTTGACATTTTTAGGGGTCTAAAATCAAAAAGAATTAATTTTTAAGATGAAAAAAAACTGTTATGATTTATAAGTTGAGAATTGTCAAGCAATCACTAAAAAGTAATAATTAAATTTCATTTTACAGGGTGTTCTAAGCAATTAATAATTAAATCTTAAAGTTAGAGTACAAATAATGTTTAATGTCTTGCCGTATTGCTAAATGTAGATATATCTGCATTAAAGACTATATAATGTTACTGTTTTTTGGCTAAGTTCACTATGTCTAAAAACATATTATTGCCTACAACTATTATCAGGTTAGATTTTTTTAGATTTGAACAAAATATTTTCCTGATTTTATTCTTTACTATTCTATCTACATGTGTATCTAATAACTTTTTTTATTATTAAAAAAAATATTTAACCCCTTAATGTTTAAGACATCTGTTTACATTTCTAATGGCAAAGAACTTTCTGAAGACTTAATAATAAAACTTGTCGAATCGAAGGAAATTGAAAAAAAAATTGAAGGTATGAAATTTCTTATAGAATACGTAACACATAGGAATTTTAATAATTGTATTTTACATACAGTAGTAAAGGAGGTTCTTCTTATGGAAAATAACGAACTCAAACGACTTTTATATTATTTTTTAGAAATTTATATGCCTTATATAAACGAGAGTGAATTTTTACTTCTTAATAATCAAATCAGAAAAGATTTAGAAAGTCCTAATGAGTTTGTTAGAGGCTTTGTCCTAAGATTTGTTTCTACACTTAAAAATCCTAATGTATTAAATAATTGTTATAAATCTATAAAAGACAATACTAAACATTCTGTGGGATATGTTAGAAGAAATGCCTATTATTGTTTAGGTTTAATATCTAAAGAAATAAATATGAATGACGAAATTCGTCAAATTTTAAATGAGAGTTTGTACAAAGAAATGGACTCTTTATGTTTAATTCAGGCTTTTTACTCTTTGTGGGAAATTGATGCAACTTATGCAAAAAACTTTGCTTATGAAGTGACCAGTACAAAATCAAAAGATTTCTCATTGATGTTAATTGAGCGAATTCAAGAAGATGATTTTTTACAAAAATTTGTAGATGCTGAAGACGAAGAAGTTAGACTCGAAGCTTGTTTGAATCTCTTAGATGTATCTAACGATCTAAATTTATTGGAAAAATATGTTTCTATTGTATTTCGGGATATAAAAAACCACGAAGAATACTTTGATGACGTGTTTAAAAAATTAATTTCGCTATATGATAAATTAGACCTTTCTAAATACGTTTTTGACGCCTTGAATTTTATAAATCCCTTTAATATTGAAGGATCGAAGTTATGTATGGATTTCGCAATACAAGTATGCAATTACAAAGATGTAACTGATATTTTAAATTATGTAGTAGTTAAATATAAAGAAATCGAAGGAATGATGTTAAAAAATAAAAAAATGGAGATTCTATTGATTGAAAATATGATTACTTTTGTCGGTAAATACGGTATGTTTAATGATGACATAATGAAAATATGTTTAAAAAATATACAAGTCGATGTTCCTGCACTAGCCTACTGTTCCCTTAAGCTGTTAAATGTCATTTTAGAAAATAATAAAGACAATGCAATTGTCAATCTACTAATCAAGAACATAAAAAATATCAAATATGGCAAAATATTTCGACTAATTTTTGATATTTTAGTTAACAATTGCAATGAAAAACATTTAGAAGAGGTATTTAATTTACTTAATGTCGAATTTAAAAATATTTGTCATTTCAAAGGAAAATCTGATCTGCTTTGTTTTCAGTTAAATTCAAAATATCTCTTGAGTTTTGTTTGTATCTCTATGACAGAAATTTTTCAAAAACATAGTGTAGATGAGGAATTAAAAGCAAAAATTATCGCGCTCTTCTTAGGTTTTACAAAATTAGAAGATTTCTGTGATGCAAGTTCGAAATCGACAATATTTCTTTGTATAAAATCTTTGAATAAAGGAGTTACATATGAAATATTTGCAAAAAAAGAAACGTCAAGCTTAAATTCGGTGGATGTACTCGCACCGTTAGAATTTCCTTTCATTAACAACAAAAAACAGGAAAAAATTGATCAATTTATCAGTTTCTTAAAATCACCTGATAATGACGATTCGTTATTAAATGTTTTACAATTGACTGGTTTATCAGATCCGATATATGTAGAGGCATCTATCTCTTATACAAAATACGAGATAATAATTGATCTATTATTAATTAATCAAACTGATAATTATTTACAAAACATGCTCTTCGATTTTGGCACTAGTCAAAATATACGTGTAGTTTCCGTAGATCTTCCAGAGAGTATGAATGGTAGGTCTGCGGTATCTAAAAAGCTTCTTTTTAGAGTCTTAGATAGTGCTAGTGGATTTATTAACGGGACTGTAACTTTTAAATATCCAAATAAAAACGGTGAATACGCTAATCAAATCTATACACTAAATTTTTCTGAAATTAAAACTGATGTTTCTGATTTTTTGGAAATAAAAAGTTGTCAATCTGAAGATTTTAGATCGTTTTGGAAAAAAATGGCTTGGGAAAATGTTTACTCTATAAAATTACTGTCAAATTTAGATCTTGAAAGAGTTTTTAAAAAGTTTGTTAAATTTGTTAAAGGATCTGTTGTTGATGTTAAGAAAGAAACTGATATAATAGTTGGTAACCTTATGTGCACTACAAGACAAAATGATGATATTTTTTTTAATGTTTGTATTGCTAAAAATGACAACATTCTCAATTTAGAATGTAGAATTAGATCGAATAAAGAACATGTAGTTAAGACTATGAGTGATATTTTAAGTAAAGTTGTAAAAGATATCAGAATAAAATAAATATTTTATTTTTTACCCAATGGAATTTAAAAAAAAATTAAATTTTGAAGACCACAAAAATTTTTTAAAAGAAATCTCTAAAAAAAAAGATTTGGATTTTTATTTGACAGAACCTGGTCGCTTAAATACAATCTATTGGACTATTAATTCCTATAGGATTATGGATTGTAAATTAGAAATGAGACATCTTCTTGAATTTACAAAAAGTTGTAAAAATGAAGATGGGGGATATGGTGGCTCTACAAACTTTCCATCTACCATACTATCGACTTTTAATGCTTTACAAATTTTATTTATTTTTAAAGAAGACTTTTATGATGTTAAAACGGTAAATTTTGTAATCAAAAATTTTAATAATGACGGTTCATTTAGAAATGATAAATTTGGAATGACTGACAATAGAGTTAATTGTAGTGCTGTACTTTCTTTGCATCTTTTGTATTGTAGTAGTAAGTTAGACTTTTCTTCTGAGTCTCTTGCTAAATCTATACCTTATGAATATTTTGAACAAATTAATTTTAATTATAAAAAATCTATAAACTATTTTATGTCGTGCTACAATACCGATGGAGGATTTGGAGTAGCTAAGGGTGACGAAACACACTGCGCTTTTACGTTTTGTTGTTTATCGGCGCTTAGATCTCTTGGATGTTTGGATTATATTAATAAAAAAGATATTTCTAGATTTATAGCATTAAGACAGGTAGAATCAGGAGGTTTAAGTGGAAGAATTAATAAGAAAGAAGATGTTTGTTACTCTTTTTGGGCTTACGCTTGTTTAAAAATGTTGAAAACAAATCATTTAATTGATGAAAAAAAACTTTTACAATTTATTTTAAGTTGTCAGTCATCAAAAGGAGGAATATCTGATCGACCTGGAAATGAGCCTGATCCTTATCATTTAATGTTTTCACTGGCTGCTTTATCTTTACTTGGATATGAAGGACTTAATACAGTGGATCCGGGGTTTGCTTTATAAATTTTTTTAAGAATAGTAACTTGCATTTTTTAAATCACCAAATTAGGTTTATTAAGTAAATATGAGGAACATCTATACTTTGATAAAAAACCATTTGTATTTTAAAAGTTTATTTTAGACAAATTTGTATAACATCTTCATCTTCAAGAAGATGATTAAGTCCAACTTTTTGCGGGCTGTGTTTTGTACTTCGTCCCCAGACAAGTGCATATTTAAAATCAGAATAAAAATCTTTATGTATCGATTTGCATAAATCAAAAACGGTCTTATTATTTCTTAAGACAATAGGACTATTGAGATCTGGAAATTCTCCTTTCTTTTTTGTATAAATTCTTGTTAAATCTAATTTATTCCAAATTTCATCTTTTAACTCTTCAATATTCCATTGATTTTTACAACTAATTAAAATTGTATCTTCTTCTGTACTCAATTTCTTAAAATCTTCATACGACAGCTCGTCTGCCTTGTTGTAACAAAATAAACAATTTATGTAAAAGACATTTTTGTTAACCAGATCAAGGATATCGTTTGTAGTTACATCTTCCTTTATTAAAATGTTACAATGATTAATTTTGTATTCTTTTAAAATGGCGGTAATAGCCTCTTCTGATGTCTGTGTAAGTTCACATTGTTTATTAATACAAATTCCACCGTTTGTAGTTATATTGATACTGACGTCAGGTCTTTTTTTATTTAAACGTATTCCCATATTAAACAATTCTCTAATCAATACCTTTTTATCATTTTGACGTCTCGGATCTAATATTAAAAGTATCAAATCGGCTGTTCTACTAATGCTTATTACTTGTCTTCCTCTACCAAGATTAGAAGAAGCGCCGCTGATTATACCAGGTAGATCTAATATTTGAATAGTAGATCCGTTGTATATCATTTTACCCGCGATACAATCTATTGTAGTAAATTCGTGTTCCGCCGCTTTACTTTCTGTAGATGTTATTTTTGATAAAAGTGTAGATTTTCCAACACTTGGAAAACCAATTAATGCTATTCTGGCATCTCCTGATTTAGCTACTTCCCATCCATCAGATTTAGTATTAAATGTCTTTGGATTTTCTAATTCGTGTTTGTATCTTGCTAATCGAGCTTTTAGAGTTCCAATGTGATATTCAGTTTTTTTATTTTTTTGTGTTCTAGCCATTTCTGCTTCTATCTCATTGATTTTGTCTTGGATTCCCATAAAAGAGGGTGATAAATTAGCACACTTAGAAAGTACAAGATTCATCGTAGAAATTTTAAGTTTAGATTTTTATTTTACAGCAGTATAGTAAATTTGTATCTTAGTCAAAAAAGTATAGTTTAGTTATTTCTAATATACTAAAAACAAATTAGATTTTTGCAACTAACAAAGACAAAATTTTAAGTTTAATTGCGATTTGATTTAAATGTTTCTAATATAAGAGTAGTATAACTATTGGTTTTAAAAACTTAAAAAATTTAATTAAGATGTAGTTTCACGTGATGTTTTAAACGTCTTCAGAAAATGTCTTAAAATAACTCAATTTATTTAACGTATTAAAGATTTTACAGAATATATTTGTTAAAACATAAAATCTTAAAAATTTTTGCTTTTTTAAAACTATCATTTAATTCCATTTAAAGGATGAAATAAACCCATCCAATGAAGACACTAGCAACGATTTATCTATAATAACAGCATCTGTCACGCTTTTAAAACATAAATTATCAATACAACCTATTAAATTAAATTCTTTGTAGATGTAAAGACTTGTCCTACACAAAATAAAAACATAAAACTCGTTATCTACAATTTTAACAACTTCTGAATTAAAAGGACCTAGTTGACAAACCCAATGAAATTCCGTAAAAGGATAGCTAACGACTAAAACTGTATTATTTTTAGAATTACAAAGAAAAGCAAGATCTTTACATTGACTAAAACAGCCTCTTCTATAAAAAGATTTTTCAATAGGATTTAACGAAAATGATTCCAGACAGACACCGTCTAGTGTAATTTTGGCAGTATTATCTTTACTAATAGATAAAACAAGATCATGTTTCTCATTATAAGAAAGACCTTGTACAATATCAGAATGAATATTAATAGATTTATATAACTTACTCGACTTAAAATTTAATAAATCAATGTTATATTCTTCTATACATCCATTACTAAGTCCTATAAATAATTTATCTTTTGCCCACATCAATTCATAACAATCTAACCCATCTGCTTCTCTCAGAACAAAATTTTGTTCTTTTTCATGTAAAATAACACGTCCATTATCAGAGGCAGAAGCCAAAATACCTTGATTTGAAAAACGAACACAATTAACAGCTTTCTTATGATCTACTACATCAGATAAATATTTAAACTTAGACGTAGAATTTAGGGCAGTCGTATATTGATAATCACCTTCTATTGTTATACCTTCATCTACAAGTTTCCATAATCTAACGACACCATCCCCGCCACCTGTCGCTATTAAATCCAAAAATGCGTGTATTGAAAAAATAGAAGCTTCTTCGTGAAAATATAAATTGTGTGTAGTGACTTCTATAGGAAACATTTCTGATATTTGTGAATTTTTCATAGAAGGATTACAAATTTAAAGTAAAAAACATTTATTCGAGATAAGTCTTTTTAAAGATATTATAAAATTTTGTATCTTTTAGTAGATTTCCGCACTTAGCATAATCCTTAATTTTCATTAGTGAGATGAAAGCGACATTATTTTCACCATTTTTTAATGAGTTTTCCGCAATTTCCTTCAAATATTTTTTATTACAAAGTAGATCTACGAACAAAAGAGACTTCCAATTTTTAGACTTATAGAAACATTCTGTCGCATTTACAAGATCATAACTTTTTAAAAATTCCGAACCTAAACGGTCAAACATAATAGGCGTTACCGCTATCTTACAGGCATCATTAAGTCTACCTAACTTTAATAATATCTCAAATTTTTGGTTATCATTAGCGCAAATTGCAAGGGCTTCATCATTTTTACCCAAAGATTCGTAAAACGAAATTGCTTTAATTCTAAAGGCTTCTTTGCAATTCGCTTGTTCATTGCGTGAAACTTTTAATTGAAATTGTATGAATTCCATATCGAGATCAACATAATTGACTTTTTTATTATCTAGAACAAGAAGTTTATCGTCATAAGATCCACAAATTGAACCATTAATTTGTCCAAAAGAATATAAAAATGGTTTATCTTGCAGAAAAATATAGTATCCTCTGTTTTCATAACTAAAAATTAATAAATTATCTTGTACACAACTAGATTCAATATTAACATTAAACTCGTTAAGAAAGATAAAAGAGTCAGGGATACCTTTTTCATCGATTTCTAAGTCCTGCTCTATATAGGCCGTAATTATTTCATCCTCAACTCTATATAATTGAATTTTATTATCTAAATGTAAAATTACATATGATTTATAAACCAAAACTTTTTTGACAAGATAGTTCCATGAAAAAATTTTAGTACCTTCTAAAGTGAAGACTTCAGTAGATTTTCCAGTTCGAGTATAAATATAACGATCAACAAATAAAATTCTTTCAACATCTTCTAATTTAAGCGATCTAACAATTTCATTTTTCTTAAAAAGATCCGCATAATTTTTTCTCAATACAAAAAATTCTTCGTTGTTGACAAAATGTAGATTAGTCCCTGAACCATTGATTTTTTTTCTAAATCCTAGAGAAGAGTGTACATAGAAGTTTTTGTCATCACAAATAGCGATAGATTTACTATTTTCCGAAACACATAGTTCAGATGGATAAAAATCCAATTCTGCTATCTTTTTAATATTATAAATTTCATCACTTTTACAACTGTAGATACAATTTTGTGATGTAAAATATAATTTGTGATTTTTAAAATCATGTAAATTATTTCCTGTTTGTATTTTTTTGAATATCAATTCTTCATCAGTACCTATTACTATGTTATTTTTACATTCTTTAAATTGCCAGATCCTTCCACTATTCAAATTAATGATTTCTACATTTTCAAAGGAATTCTCATCCCAAAGCCTATAAGTACCATCTTCTGAACAAGATACAATATAAGGAAGTTTAGTCATACTAAAAACATTGAGAATATTATTTGTATGTCCAGACAGAGTAGAAATACAATTACCAGTACTGATATCCCAAATTTTAAGAGACAAGTCATCTGATCCACTGATAAAATACGAACAGTCCTTACAAAACGATAAAGTGTTTATTCCACTTTTATGTCCTTTATATGTTTTTATAGCAGTTTTTGATTCAATATTCCATAATTTTATAGTACCATCCAATGAACAAGAAATAAATTGTTTGGTGTCTTTTGGATTATAACAAACATCCATTACAAAATGAGTATGACCTGTAAAGAC
>DWCF01005822.1:0-13470 GCA_018230265.1 Delias oraia
AAAGAAAATTAATTAACATTTTGTAATAAATTGAAAAATGTATGGTAATTTTATATTAATTAATAATACCTTATTTAGTATATATGTTGAGTAAACATTTTGCCGGCTTTCCATACCCCAATACGCTAAACAAATTCCAACTTTAGACTTACAATTGAATTCTTCCGTTCACTTCTTTAGAGACACACCAATAGACAAACACATTTATACAGGAGAAGTGGTTATTATTCAACTTAGAAGAAAATAAATACGAAAAATATGCTATTAATTACACATTATTAAAAAGTACTCCGATAGTTTAAATTTTTTTTAAATAAAAAAATTTATAACTTTTTAACAATAATTTATGACTTTTTGATCCATAATTTATGATAAAAAGAATCAATTACTTTAGGGATAACAGCGCATTTTTTAGATACAAACAAATCGGCATCTATAATGAATAAAATAAAATAATTGTTTATCGTACATATTGTACGTCCCAACTTCTTCAATACATAACATACATTTTATAGTCTATCATTCAAAATATAAGGGAAATTGCAGAAATATTATAGGTTATGTTTGATTACATGCAATTAAAAAAATAATATTTCGAAACAATTAAGTCGTTATATGTAAGGTTTAATTTTAAAAACCTATTGTCTGTTGCCTCCAAAGAAATAACTGAACATTGATTATTTTAATGACTATATGAAATATTTTTGTCATTAAATGACGTTATATTATATTTTTAAACTATTTTTAGTACTATGTACATATGTAATTGTCTCTTCTTTGTATAAAATCAAAAATATACATGATAAAATAATGAAAAGTTTATTGTTTGGTGTTACCCTTTTAAGAAATTAATAAATTCCAATACAAAAATTTATTTCAATTTAATATGAGCAGTAATAATAATAATAAGTAACCTGAAACTTTACGTCAGTCAGTAAGTATCTCATGTAAATTGAAAAAAAAAATATTTTGAGTTTAATTTTAATATGTAATAAACTAATTTTTAAATTAGTTGAAAACTTTAAAATTTTACTAAAAGCAATATTGAAGATATTTCCATAGTAGGTAGGTACTATAAGATTTATGTCAGTTATATAAGAAAAAAAGATATTGATTTAATTTTTATTGTGAAACTCGTCCAATCTTAAATGTTTATCTTTAGTTACGTTAGTTTTAATATATATGTAAATAAAGGTAAACTTTACGTGAACTTTATTTAATAATTTATGTTGTTTCTTGTTCTGTATTGTGAGTTCTGTCTTCTGTCAATTGTCATTGTTTCCTTTTTAATTTCTTTTTAAAAAGCTTGCAAAAAAATAGTGTTGCAACATTTCTTATTTTTTGCAAATAATTCCTCTTAACACTCTAGTGCTTGGTGATAGAAAGGTTAATAGATTAAACCCCGAAATATTAATTTTATATAAGCTAAAGACAAAGAAAATTACTTGAATGATATAGCTTGCATGTTTAAGACTGACGTATGTATGTTTTAGAACTTTTGTCATAATTTACCTAAAATTATTTTTATTTTCGTTATAGAAATATCTAATATAATATATGTATTAGATATAAATATATGTATAAGACTATTTAAATAATTTTATTACGATTATTTTACGCTAGTTTTACGACCGCAGTCGAATATTTACAAATGACTAGATTCACTCATCTCTTTTTGAGTAGATTACCTATGGTTCAAATTTATGAACACTTTAGAACTCATAATTGTGACTTTATGTTTTGCAAGTATCCTTTGAATGATTTACGTAACTTTTTTGACCTCTGACACAGAAAGTAAAATTGTATACGGTTAACATGACAATCTGAAGTGCGGCAGCTTCTAGCCGGTATTAAATTGTTATATTATTACGCCACCCATGGACAGCGTCATTGCCAACAAAAAAGGAACAAATATTAGATGGCCAAAGCATACGATGCATGACGTAAATTCACAATTACTTATTTTGGGTTTACGACTAGAAATATATCTATTTATATACAATTCATATGAATTAAAAAGCGAGCTTTTGCCATTGAAGAATTAAAAGAGTCGATACGAAACCTGTTACCATTTAGCCTTTGAGATAATTTTCTACTCCGTAATAAATTCTCAATAATTCTATTTTTGTATATTTTTGATAAACTAAAGTCTTTCTAATGGACTTGTACAGATTTTCGCAAAATTAAATATATTGTTCTGAATCACAATCACAAATCATGTTTATATGTGTGACTGATATATTGATCAGAATTCGTTGTTTTAATAATTTTGATTCTTATCAAAACAGTAGGTAATAAAAATTCTGTTGATATATTTAAATTTAACACACTAAACACTATAATGTATTTAGTATAAGATAATTTACAATATTTACAGCATATGGATAAGATTATAATTTATAGTATGTACATTCTTACTATGTATAATCCCGGTTTATCGTAATAGTTGACTATCACAATCCCTAAAATATTTTCAAGCCACACTGTAGCTTTATTTATGTCTATAAGAGTCATATTATACTACACTTGCATATTGCACATACTATCGCTTGACATACTTTAGTTTTGAAGTCGAAAATATATATGTTTAAAAACAAAATACATTCTTTGTGTGTCCATTCCTTAAAAATGTTTTTCCGTACAC
This sequence comes from Delias oraia, assembly GCA_018230265.1. NCBI lineage: Eukaryota > Metazoa > Arthropoda > Insecta > Lepidoptera > Pieridae > Delias > Delias oraia. The sequence continues at coordinate 2,645 of DWCF01005822.1, forward strand.
CGAATATTCGTCATTAGACCCGATTCCAGTACTACACGAACCGACAGAAACCTGTTTGACAGGTAGTTAGACAATTGACATTTACTTTGTCAAATAGACTACTGATTAGGGTTTTGTGGAGATATAATATATTGATGTCTAAATCGCCAATATATTGATAGTAGACTGTAATAATCAATTTAAATTAGAACTGATTTAGTTTGTTTTTAAATAATAAAAATATCGAATGAAAGTCATTGTCAGAAAATCAGTTTTTTATCACCATCTGAAAGTTATGTTTTGTTCTCTATTTCAAAGTGAAAGTAAATTGTCAAACTCGACTATAATGGAAAAGACAATTGTCATCAAGGTGTAGTTAAATGTCAAGCGCTGTAATAATAGTTTTACAACACCGCAATACCATTCGACTTGCAAATTTTAAAGAAACTCTTCAATTATTTAAAGAAAAGAAATACTTTATTCTTACACATCTATATATTCTACCTTTTCCAGTATAAGTCGTTTAATATAAATCGCCTTAGTATTGATTTCTAAATTGAAACGAAACGAGAAGTTCCGATCTCGTTCCTAAATTAGAGACGGATAGAAAATTTAAAATTTCAACATGATCGTGTCGTCTTGTACCACGCCCTTCCCGTAAACATCTGATTGAAATGCACCGACGGGCGTGGATCCGTTTCAGGTGCACAGTCCAGAATTATCTACTAACGATCTCGCGAGAACGTCAGCCGCGGCAATATCACTCACTTTACCTTCAAAATGTCCTCGCACATGAAACATAAACTCCGCTTTCCCGGCGAATTCCTGCCGACACATAAGGCATAAGTGATGCGCTTGTGTGTGTTGCCGCTCCGGTGCGTAGTGTGTGTGGCCGTGTGTGAAATATGTCCCCGCGCTGTTCTCGTTGACAACGGTTGCTGTTGATACTGATGCGGAGGCTATACCATGCCCATTAAGTATCTGTTGGTTCTGGTTGTGATGATGCAAAAGCTGAAGCTTTTCCTGGTTCGTTAAGTGAACTTTCTCTTGCTGCTGAAATGAAAAAATAATAAAAATTAACACCTATTACAAGACGATACGAAAATTAACATAAAATTCACATAGTTATATTTTAAAGCTATGTGGAAGGAAACGCAGGCGAGATAAAAAGATGTGACTGATAAATCAATTCAAAAATCAGTTATTTATCATAATTTAACAAGCACTTGATAACTGTCGTGATCTATTTACAAAAAATTTTGACGTCATAAATTAAGTTTTCGCCGTTACCAAAGCGGTAGTGCAGAAGAAACAGCATCAAACTACACCACGAATTTTCTTCAATGACGCAAATTTTAGTTAGTATAGACAAAATTAATTGAAATTATTAGACATTATATGTGGAACGAGCATACATTGTGATGTCACAATTAACTTAACTGAATCATTTAAAATATTCCATTATATATAATGATAATGCGATTATTTATATGAGGTTATCAAAGTATTGAATCATGTTTGCATAGATAGTTAATAAATAAAACGAATATTATTATTATCTGAACAATTTAAAAATCTGATATATTATGCGACTTCTGTGAATGCCTATCATGTCTAATAATAATAATATAAAGAATCTTTTTTTATGATATAGCGGACAACAATCTGGACCGGGGATCTTACCCGCTGTACACTTATAAGAACACTTAGATACCCAACTCTGAAAAATTTAGAAGAGTATCATAAATTTAACAGTCATAAACCATTCTAAACGTTGAATTTTTTCATGTTTCTATAAATAGCGCTTTAAACTTATGATAAGATTCTTATCATACTGTTTTTTCCAACTTATATTATTACTTAATAATAATTTATATAATTGTTATTAATATAAAATATAATTATTCATAAAACTTAATATTATTTTTAATTAAAAGGATAATCATCTATTTCTATGTAAATAAGCCATTCAATTTGAAAGATTAAATTTTTTACCCATCGGAGAGCTATGCTGAAGCATATGCGGACGCACTATTTGGGCCGGCTCTTCCGAAGCAATACCGCGGGCTCACAGAATACTAAACGTGAAACGGTACTTGTACTGTGTTTCGCTGAGTAAGTGAGGATATTGAATGCCTTTAAAAAGTGCCGCTTAAGTGGCATAAAAAACCGGCAACACAACCAATGCGCGGCCTGTGACGCGGTTGTCCATGGGCGGCTGTATTCTCTTACCATATAAGAGATACACTTGATTCGTTGTCCGCTATACTATAAAAAAGTGCCTTAATTTTATGTCATGGCATTTGAATAGGTGTGTTACCTGATGTTGGCTTGCCTGCATTTTATCCTGTAGTAATTTGTTGTCGGGTAAATGTGATTTCGCGTGGGCACTCCATTCTTCTCTTGTTGCGAAAAGTCTACCACAGAGTTCGCAAGACCATGACACAACCATTCCAGCTGTCGCAGCCGCGACAGCAGCACTGGCTGCACTCGTGTGTACTAGGTTTGTATTCTGTAACAATATAACAAAATTGTATAAGAAAACTGGAGGACCAGGTAAACTCCGCATCATTTACATATATTCTTTTGGATACCTTTATCCGGTGAAAAATGTCCTTACACCGCTAACTGTTACAATCTTATCGGACAAAGAGACAATCATGATTCTGTCAATAAATAAAAAGATCGCAATAAAAGAATATTGCGATTATAAATTGATATGATACGTAATAATATCATGCATTACGATAGAAGATACCCTTCATTAAAACATTTAAGTATAATTTTAAATGTCTTAGGATTATTTAAATTGAGGTATGGTTCCTATAAGTGGCGTAACTTTTTACAAATTGTATCTATAATATTGAATTATATTTACAAATGTATTTTATAAACTTATTAAAATTACATTTTATCATTTTAATTTAGTTTTAGGCGCGTTTATCATTTAATAGTCTATACTTCCTGTGTTCTATTTTCTGCTATTGTATAAAAAGTTGGATTATATATATATATATATATATTATATATTAGAAATGTTGGAAATAATTACGGAAATAAATCACTCCAAAAGAGGAGTCTACAACCGTTATAATACAATAAGATTCCAGACATGCAAAACTGGGTGATACGCCAGAGTTTCGACATAAGAAAGAAAATAATAAAAACTTGAATCATTTAATCTTCATAATAAATTTATAAGAAAACGAACAATGGTCAAGGAAAAGAAGAGAAGTCATGCCAACTTTGTTTAGATCTTCTATGAAATTAAATTTCGCCATGCCATGAATTCTCATTGGGATTTACCGTAAAGTTGTGTCCAGGTACCTGGCAGACCTGAATAGGCTGCTGATGGGAATGTTGTTGTTGTTGTTGCTGCTGTTGTTGTTGTTGCTGCTGCTGCTGTTGTTGCTGTTGAGCTACTGCGGCCGCTGCTATTTCAGCTTGACTAGGTTTTGTGTCTTCTTGCTTAGTTAACTGAGGTTTTACGTCATCTAATTTTAATGCTACAAACCAAATAATGTATTTAAACGTTTAATTTTAAGCTAAACATAAACTTTAATTGAATAAATGCGTAATGTGTTTGACATATCAATATTCGGGTTGATTTTTGAATCCCGAGTCAAGAAGAATAATATTTTTTTTTTCATTTTCTTCTATTCTATAGCGGACAACGAAGCAGGTCTCCTATATGGTAAGAGAACATCGTCGTCTATAAATAACCGCGCCACAATCCGCGCATTGGTTGTGTTGCCGGCTGTTTACACCACTTAAGCCTCCAATATCCTCACTCATTCTGCGAACACAGTACAAGTACCGTTTCACGCTGAGTATTCTATGAGCCATTGTATCAGTTCGGACGAGCCGGCCGAATTAGTGCGTTAGCATATGCTTCACCATGCCTCTCCCACGGGTGCGACAGTATTAAGAAACTCGCCCGACCACTTTCAAGCTCTTCCAGAGACCGAATAAATTATAAATTAAATTATAATTGTTTGAATTTTATAATTTGAACCCGATACCTCTCGCTTTATGGTACACTTTTAAACCATTAATTTACGAGGCTCTCAAACCACCATTTATCCAATTGCAGCAAAAAGACCAGGTCCACAGCAGAAATTTTCCTGAATATGACACTACATACCTTCTCAAAATTACTACTACTCACTACTGTATTATATTATACTTTTTAATAAAAAAATCACATATAAATACTTACGTGGTATTGTTATTGTCCGTTTTCCTAACGGAGCTATATTGGACGGTGTAATGTGCTTTAATTTATTCATATGTAGTACTAATTTATCTCTTCGGGCAAATGCTTTATTACACACCTCGCAGACGTATGGCTTTTCACCTGCAAAAATAGGAATTATTATTATAACCATTTAATATATTATTTCAGTTATTTTTTTACACACCTGTGTGTATCCTCATGTGGATTGTTAATTTGTCTTTACGGGCCAATCCTTTGCCACATACTGTACATTCGAATGCTTTGCTGGCTAAAATCACAATAATTATAAATAATAAACTTTTAAGAATGATGAACAATTAAAGTTAAAGCACCAATGCAACGTTTTATACAATATTTTTTGGTTTTATATAAAGAAAATCCATGTTTATATTAATTAAATGTGTATTTACCTTCACTAGTAGAACTTGTTGGTTTTATAGGAGGATGTTTCCTAACCACGGCCGTGCCTTGTAAGGCTTTGAGCCGTGTTCCAGGATGCATAGAACCACCTTCTGTGTATGGTTCCGTAAATGGGATTAAGTTTGGCCTTGGTATTGTATTAGTGACTTCCGGCGACCTGTAGACGATGTCGTAACTAAAAGTATCTATTAATTATAATATACTGAATGAAGAGCATAATGAATAAGCAATTTTTATATATTTGGCTTTATATAAAGAAATCTTGTTATCTAGATTAGCGGTTATTTTATTGGTAGAAATCGAAAAATTAAAAACTAAATCACCGGTGTCACACTGGTTTACGCAAAAGTTGTACTAATTATGAAAATTACATAATATAATGTTAGCATATAAGAATAATTTTGTAAATTTAAAAGCCGTCTTAGTACGATATCAAAGCGGGTGCATATAATGTTCAATGAATTTATTTACCAATTGCCAAGGCTCTGCAAGACACGAACTCCTCCTTCAAAGCCCATTCCCACATCGTCTGGAACAGTAAATGTTGAGTCTGGACCGCCAGTACTAGAGCTCACTTGAGGAACTTTAATTGGAGAATTTATTGTAGCGTAATGATGTTGTGTGGAACTAACAGTTGGTGGAGAAGGGTGACCAGGAAGGGTGCTTGCGTTTTGTTGTTGTTGTTGCTGGAAAAGTAACAGAGGTGTGATTATATGCTCTCGCGAAGTAGTTTACGCGTGTAACATAGGTATTATACAATAGTGTAGCATTGCAGGGGTTCGCATCCAAAGACAATTTACATTTCCGGCACAATGTTAAACGTATCAAGTACTTGTTTAAAAAAAATAATTGATAATTCGTAATGAATAAACTATACTTTTTGTCTTGAAATAGTAATCGTACGGATATGCCAAAATTGAATGTTAATATGTATGAAATAGCTAACAACAAAACAAAATGTCAATTTTATTTTATTTTTTAATTTTACCTGCATTTCTTGGTGGTGTCGTGTATTATTTGAGTTATTATTTTGTTGCTGTTGTTGTTGTTGATGCTGTTGGTGCTGTTGTTGTTGCTGCTGTTGTTGTTGTTGTTGCTGCTGCTGTTGCTGATGTTGTTGCTGCTGCTGCTGCTGCTGTTGTTGTTGTTGTTGCTGCTGTTGTTGCTCACGACGAGCAGCTGCAGCAGCTTGAGCCATATGTTGTTGGACGGCAACGTGTGCTTCTAAATAAGCGGTTTTTTGCGCTTCAGTCATTTTATCCATATTAACCGTACCGTCCTGAAACAATTTTTTTAACAATGTTAAAAACTATGTAAATTTTTTCATGATTAAAGGGGTCTAATAAATAAACTTGAATTAATATATTAATTCAACAAATAATTAATAGTATTAAAAATATATGATATTTTTTAAAGCTTAATAATAAATAGTAGTAATAATGAAGTAGCAGACTATTAAAAATACAATCAGCGTAATTACATGTTTATAGGATTCGTAACGTGTAACTTGACTTTTATTTTGTTTCAGCGCAACCCCCCACAACTTTTTTATTTCCGCCTACGCATCTTCCTACCCGCCACCGCCACCTCGAACGTCTTTGATGCGTTTCGAGGGGCCACCCTCGGTGCATTCACCCCAGAAAGTGAGAACAACCCCCTGCCTACTTTCATTCCGTGACACGATCGAACACCCTACATTTAATTGCCTAAATTCGGCAAGGGATGGGTTCAACAACCTCCTAGAAAATAGGGTTTCCTTATAAATGTATTGTTTCCTTTCTTAGGAACCACAACACAAGTGTACACTTAACTAGATATAGTAAAACATACGCTTCGGTTGCCATGGAACTGGACGCTATCATTTATTTAATATTTATTTTTCATTTTGCAATTTGTTACATTTTACCTTTTTTAAAAACAATAAATTCAAAAATTCAGATCTCTCTATATAAGATCTCTATCGAGATCTATCTAGGTCTCTCTATTCAGATCACTTTATATTATATCGACGTATTTTAAAAATTCTAGATTAAAGTCTGTGATTACAAAATTTGTCCGTTTTTAAAGTAATTCTTATTAAAATCCCTTAAATTAATATTTACCCTTCATATGCAAAACGCTGCCTACGCATATTCATAAGTATCTCATTATGAAGGACACTTCACAGATCAAAATTCGCAAACCCATTGTCTAGGGGTTCACCCTTCACAGATACGAGAGGGGAATGGCCCTTATCAATCTCGTACTGATTAAAAGCAAACTACTCTAAGGGTCTGCATATGACGCCGAGGCCGAAGGCACGCCACGTGATTTTAAGTGCTTTTCCTATTAATTATATCTAGCATTGCGTGAACATTCCTCTGCCTTTTTATTTACTTTGAATTAAATCTACCTGAAGTGGTTAACTCTGATGAAGCCAGGACTAATACATTCCTACGGTTGTTTCACTATTTATAAAAATGAAGAGCGCAACAGGTACACACAGCACTTACCCTTACAGACAGATAAAGTTACAGCTTATTAAATTTAGACATAAATAATATTTTCAAAAACGAAGTCTTAACATGTTTAAAAAAGTAAAATTGCAAAATCCTTTAAAATAAATTTATATTGCATACGCACACTTAAATATTAACAAAATATTACAAACCCAGATACAGGATATCACTGTAAACTGTAGCCATTTCCACTGAAAAATTGAAACACCAACATAGTGGAATTATAAGAGTAACTCTAAGCGAAAATTAAGAAATGCTGCGATTGCATGTTGTCGGGCCCAAGACAGCCACCCTCTGTGCTTACTAAGTGCTAAGTGTGGTCCTTTGCAACGGTCGATTGCACTTTCTCTACGCAATTTGTGTGGGGATCCTTATAACTAAAACTTTATTAACGCTACGCACGTAGCATACGTCTACGCTGTATAAAAACATACATCTGTCGCAAATATTGTGATAAAACATTATATTATTGCAGTCAATAGCTATAAGAAATAAATTTATATAAAATTCCTTTGTTACTACAACAAAAATAACATTGAAACAATTTAATATAAATTTTTAATACTTGTAAGTTGTAACTTAAACAGTTTGCAAATGTTTTGATGTCAGTTTTGATAATAATTGTATCTCGTAAGTCGTCGAAAATAAATATCTAATAAACAATAATAAATATTAAAGTAATATTAGATTCTGATAAAGATATTTAAAATCTTGATCACTAGCATCTGCTTAGTTATTATGTGTAAAATGGTGTTGCATAACTGAAAAACCCGAAGCCTCATTATATATTCATAGCAGTTGGGTTCAAGGGAACTGCAGTTGCTTTACAAATGTATTACGTAATAATCTGCCTTGACATTGTTAAAATCTATCTGCAATCTCAACTTAAATTAAAAACTTCAAAGAATTTATGTTTATTAATATCCAATCATCCGTCCGACATTATTACAAAACGATAATAGAAATGATACAAGTAATAGTCATTTTAAGAAATCGCCCAATATAACTTACATCTCAAAAGACAAGGAAAAGGGTTTAAGCCTTTGGATGGGTGGCGTTGATACAGACCCCATGTTAGGTCTATTTTGTTCAGTCCCATTTAGGAACGTGGCAGCGCAGTGCAAGTGATGCTCAGGGGTGCTCCGGAACCCGTCGGGTGGCGGGAGGCCGTAGTAGGAATATCCTTCACCCGCTAGGTCAGGGTTAAATGTACCCCCGAGCCGGCTGACTTCGACCTTCGAGCCGATGCGTATATTGCACTGCCTGCATACCACCCAACCCAGCTCTATTACTGGCATTAACTCATCTTGTTTACGGAAAAGGCACTTCATCGATCATGTGCAAAAGATAACCTCAAAGTATTACACTTTACTAAAATTTGTATTGATTTTTGTCTATATTTAGTCGTATTAAGATACAAAAGTCAATAACAAAGACAAAACATTCTGGACATGCGTAGCAACAGTAAACGGAGTCGTATCGCTGTTTCGGAAAACCTTACGACTGCCTTATTGAAGTATAGTCTATTTCTCTCAAAGACAAGAGGAGTGTAGTCAATAAGCAGCCGTAATGTATTTTTGTTGGGTTCGAAATCGTTTGTCACTGTAACTGCAGCCCTGTGATAGTAATATAGGTTTTAAACACCACAAGTTAAGGTTGAAATTTGGTTATTTGTTGTTGGGTGGTAGTTGGGTCGATAAAAGCCGGGCGCTGCAGATCGATAGAGGGGCGGCCGTGCATTACTGCGTGCCGGCACACGCCATAACAATATAGGAATTCCGACAATGCTCCGACGTCCTAATTGTTCGTTTTTTTATCTCGAATGTTTCGGATGAAGTTACTGTCTTTGAAGTCTGAACCAATCTGTTCGTCAAAAGAATTGTAAATGCGCTGTGTTTAGTTTCAAAGGATTTTAATTTCATTGAAAGCTTAATTGTAAAAGCTATTATTTCGCAATCAGATCGGTCGATATTTAGTTATTAGGTTTATGGTTTAAACAATGTCTTTGAAATGATATATATTTGGTATTACATAAATATCGAAAAAAGCTTAAACTAATATTTAGGAAGACGTCGTCAGAATACTTTTATTAGTTCGGTAGAAGCGTAGGCTTAGCAATATTTCCTTGAGTAATTAATAGTGTATAATTATTAAAATATTTGTATTTTGTATTGTTAATAAACCGTTTAAATGAAATAAAAAATTTAATATAACTTTTTTTCTTGTATATCAGGCATACCAATAGGCAGCAGAGGCACCAGAGGCAGATATCCGTTCTGTGGTGATTGATTATCGCCGCCATTGGACAACCGCATCACAGTCTGCATTTTGGTTGTGTTGCGGCTTTTAATCTGCTTAAACGGTATAATTTTTCGGCTCTCTGAAATCCTCACTCACTCAGAAAAGCACAGTACTATTGACCTTTGTCTTCTGTGAGCCCATGGTATCCTCCGGACAAGGCGGGTCAAATATTTTATCAGAATTTGCTTCATAATGCGTTCGTAGTTCGTGTGAAATATAATTTCTCATATTGATTACTCTATTGTTTGTATATTTGGGTATTCAATATTATTATCAAAACCTATCGCAATTTAATAAAGGGGAGAACACGATCACTCTAGATTAAATCAGATAAACAAAAATCAATCGTGATATTTTTGTTCGATTTAATAACATTCACTGACATTATTAATATTGGGTGGTGGTTCTTTAGGATTGCTGTATTCAATTATTATTTTATTTGCTTAGAAAAAAACATCAAGAATTATAAAATAATAACGTCTAAAATATACCAAACTATATATTGTACCATTTTTAACAGTTCAAAATTACAATCAATCCCTTTTTGCAACAAACGATAAATATTAATTTTCACAACATACCTGAAAATTAATAGTGGACGTGACGATTCTCATGGACTCTGCGTAGTTCCTCAGCACAGAATCCGTGTTAAGGCAACTTTGCCGCCATTCATAGAGTTGCTCCAATCTCGTGATGCATCGTTCGCAAATCTTCTTCGGCAAAAAATCGTCTTTCGATATCTGCTGAATTTTCATTACTATTTCATAAACTGACATTAAAGAAAAATTAAATACCATGTAAAAATAAAATTGACGATTTTAGTAGAATATTTTAAATCCAAAAAAAGGTTCCTCGAATTTATAATTTTTGTTAACCTCTATGAAAATACGGATTTGATTGATTGGATTGTAAGGCTCGTATTTTCTCTTAATTTTGTTTCTATTTAAACATATCTCTGTTAAGTATGATAAGGCTTATATCTTGTTATCAAAGAAAAGGATAATTTTCTCGTAAAAACAAATAAGTTATATTAAGAAAATAAAAGAAGTATTTTAATTGTTTATACATATGATACGAAAAACAACTCAGAGGTTATAATATAGCAAAAATCCTTTTATTAATAAACTTGACTGAAATCATATCATTCTCAAAATGCGGTAAGAGTTCCCAACGTAGATCAAATGAAGCCATTTCACATTAAGTTAAGTAATCATTTTTTATAAGGATAAGAGTCAAACGGTAACTTTTAATTTCTACTAGGAACAAAATCCGATAAAAAAATAGCTTTATAGCATTTTTGATAAAAAAAACCCATATAGTTTAAACATATGTTACTAAGTGGTGTTAAGTTTCAAATCAATTAATTGTTTGAATGAATAAAAATATTTTTA
>DWCF01005823.1:0-13469 GCA_018230265.1 Delias oraia
CGGGTGGGCGTCTTTGGGGGAGGCCTATGTCCAGCAGTGGATTTAGATGGGCTGATGATGATGATGATGATGATATAGAACAACGGAGCTGGTGGGTCTCCTACGTGGTAAGAAAACACCGCCGCCCATGAACAATCGCATCACAGTCCGCGCATTGGTTGTATTGCCGGCTTTTTTACGCCGCTAAAACCTCTTACCTTTAACTTTACGGTGGGTTACAATACCACTCAGCCATAAGGCTCTAAAATAATATCAATATTACACAATTCGTTTTTGTATCCATGATTCTTTATAAAGATTAGAAAATCTTACAAGGATATACATAGTACCTTTATAATAAAATCATTATCAATTTATAAATAAAATCACGCTACATGTATCAATTTAATCTTAATACCAAAATTACAATACCGGCAACACAACCATGCGCGCACTGTGGCGCGGTTGTCCATGGGCAGCTCTGTTCTCTTACCATATAAGAGGCCCACCTGCTCCGTTGTCAGCTATACTATAAAAAATGACAATAATATAGGACAATAACGTATGCTTACATGTTATATTTCTAACTAAAATCTTTATTAGTTTTTTTTAACCCAATACTTTTATTCAAAGTAACAGCTATAATGATTGTGTCATACCCATAGGGTCGTTGGTCATCCGTGTCGCCGGAAACGTCAACGGACGTCCGCGACATGTGTACCGTGCCTTATACATTCCGAAGCTCATTTAAATCATGCCTCACTTCCTTTAATTTCAAATTTGGAACAAAATCTTGTCTAAACATACTTTGAATTATTTTAATATACCTTTTTATATTGAAGCTGTGTTCAGTTTAATAACAATACTATTGTATTATAACTTGGTTATGTAGCTTGACTGTTTATCATATATGGAATGATAGCTTGAATAGTTTTTTATGCTGTAGCAGACAACGGAGTATGTGGGTCAGCCACAGTCCACGCATTCGTTGTTCCTCACTTACTCTGCGAAACACATTACAAGTATCGTGTCACGCTGTGTATTTTGTGAGCCCGTGGTATTACTTCGAACGAGCCGGCCTAATTAGTGCGTCAGCATATGCTTCAGAATGGCTCTCCCACATCTGCGACAGTAACAAGACACTGGCACGGCAACGGTCAAGCCCTTTCAGAGACCGAATAAATTATAAATTAAATTATAATCGTCCTGACCCGGATTCAAACCCTACTTCGAGCTTCATGAGACACTTTTAAAACCATTAAGCTACGAGGCTCTTACCGCTATCGATGTAACGCTTATGGGGTATAAAAAACCGGCAACCACCAAAGAGTGGGTTGTGGTGTGGTTTTCCATGTGCGGTGGCAATCTCTTATCATTAACGAGAAAGTACTGGTCTATAAGATAAAAATAATAATAAAAAATTAAAACAGATTATAAACGTATTTTACATTGTATTGCACTCATCCTGGCAAATAAAGGGACGTGAAATAACCGAGAATAAAGATTTACATCGGGTAAGCGAAAGTAGGGTCAGTGTTCAAGATTCATTTAGATTCTTTATCGGTTGGAACAAATCCATTTTATTGTTTAAACCTGGTTATCCATTATATTGAAGCTAACAGATGTTAAAAGGCAAAATATAATAAACCAGGCTCATAATGGGTGTTTGTGTCGATATATATTATAAAAATATTTATAAGAATTATTTTTTAAATTATTTATATTATATTATTTATTCATTATATTTGTAATTATCAGGATTTTTATCATATCACCTTTATTAAAACTATTTTTGATATAAAATACTGGTAGATTCCGTTCCGTTTTAAATACGTAAAAAAACGTTACTTTATTAGAAACACTGTCATATATTTTATGTTTTGTTGCATAAAAGATATATAAATTATTATTATACTAAGACAATATTTATTTATATTTATAATTTGTTATTTATTTACTATAATTTAAATTTTTTATCTTTCTTATCGTTCTTTTATCAAACTAGGTTTTATTTAAAAATACTTCCAGATAAATATATATATACAAAAACATGCATAAAAAGCTTTTAAAATCTACGTTAATCATTGATCAACAAACTTTATGTCACACCGGACGAAAGCGAGCGATAAATATTAATTAAGTGTCACCCATTGTGACAATATTATTGATGTTAGATGAACTCCGTTCTTGAACTTAACAATATATCTCCATGATATGCGGGTTGGTATTCAAGACACATTTTGATTTGAAGATTTGTATGAAATAATCTTAAGACAAGGCGTAATACGAAGACAATAATTTTCAACGCTATTTTTTCTGTCATCAATTTCACGCGAAACATTAATTACATATTATTAATTATTTAAATGTTTTAATTATTTGCTTGTTCGATAACTGAATTTAATGAAAACATTATTAATTTTCGATGAATTTAAAAAAGTTACAAAATTCCACAATTATTTATGAGGCATCTAAATTCCAAAATCGAATATGTATTACAAATTGTAATGCTTTGTATAACATGTAGGATAATGTTACTATCAGTAATTGCCAACGATATGATCAGATGTAACAATTATTCTCATTTGCATAACAAGGCAGAGACAATTGCTATTAGCTAACACATATACAATATCAAATATGTATGATGAATTTTGGAAATAGGCCGACAATTGAAGTTACCTTAATGGTTAAATTACAGTAAAAAACTAAAGTACCAAAAAAGTTACATAGAGTTATTTTTATGTAGGAATTATAACAGTCTTACGGGCAAACTGTGGTTTCAGTGCAAGATACAGAAATCGTAAAATATTACATACATTATTTAAACATTCAAACATCATGATTATGAATCTACAGAATACAAAAGGATTTTAAACGACCTTCAAAAAACTTTAGAAGGCAACAATTCGATGCGAGTTTTTTTGCTTTGTTCCACTCCTATCTACTCATTCGTGAATCGATTTTTGCCCGAACGACTTTTTCCCCAACATTCAAAAAGCCGCGGTATTTTATTCGTAGTACAAAAGTTTTTTTTTTACTTTTTAAGACCATTTGGGGTCGGTTTGTTTCTTTTATGTATATATATTAGTTTACCTTTTATGAATTACAGTTTTTATATACTTAATTTATAATGCTTGTAGGAAATCACTTCATACATAGCTATTACTATACAAGATTGTATAAATGAATTTTCCCAACGGACTAGGGTATTTTACAAAATCATCTTACAATAAATGATCCACTAACCAAAGCACCGCTTTCATTATGAAGAAAGGGTAAACTAAATTCAATAGTTCAATTATGGGCAAATATATTTCCATAGATAATTTAATTATCAATCCTTCATAGATAGTAAACCTCCGTTAATGAACAAGTGAATAATTTAAAGGAATTACTCAACACACTTCCGATATGCTTCGCTTACCACCGGACGTCAGTTGCCGCGGCGGTTAGTTACCGGCCCGGGTTCAAACCCCACACACGTTGGGATCACTTACCGAAGTACAACGTTTTTTTGTTTTTATTCTCCGATGTGTTACTGCGATTTTTATTAAATTACTGTAAAAGTTCTAAAACGCATGGAAAGTAGTGAATTTGTGTTGTTTTTTGTGAAGTGTGAAGGATCGACAAAATGTGGTGGATTCTTCAGTTTACAATAGTGTTACAATGTAAGTATACTTTTATTGCAAGGATAACGCATGCGCAATACTGTAAGAATTGCAGTGTTTGCGCAATTGTACGATACATATTACGAATATAATTTCTTAAGTAATTTATTCTCACAAAAACTACCCTTATGCTAATATGGACTATTCGAATAAATTCAGTTTAATTATTAAATTCACGTATTATTAAATTGTACTTTAAAATATATTAGAGTTAAGTCAAAATTACATGCCATAATACATCGCTATAATTTTCCAATTGAATGCAAAAAATTAAAATATCGTTTAATTACGAGTCAATCAATAATTGTTGTGAATCATATACGATCTATTTGTAGTTTACAACATTTTAAATTTATATTATATTTAATTTAAATATAATTGATTATCACAAATATTAGATTACTAGTAATTTATCATTTTTTAATTTTTCTATATTCTGTCCATATTCAAAAAATGAGTTTCAATCAGTTCATAAGATTGTTTCAGTTATGAAGATATTCTTTTTTATTATCCTACAGCGGGCAACGTGTGTAACTGATTAACGCCGCCCATGGACAATTGCGCCAAAGAACGCATTTTCGTTGTGTTGCTAAATTTTTACACCGCTTAAGCAGTATAATTTCACAGGCCTCTGATATTCTAACTTATACAGCGATACGCAGTACAAGTACTATTTCTCGCTGGTATTCTTTGAACCCCTAGTATCACTTCAGATGAGCCAACTCAATTAGTGTGATACCCGCTCTATGGTATGCTTATAATACATAACTATGAGGTTCATAATCCTCTGCTTTTTATACTTATTACTTTTAAATTCTTTTTACTTATACGTTTTAATAAAAATTCACGTAAAATATAACCAATATATTTTTGCATTTCTTAATTGTAAAAACTTCAATAAAGATTAAAGTCATGGAACGTAAATTATCGTTTACTATTGACACTCTGACGTATAAATGCTTACTTGCAGTAATTATTGTGATAGTTAAATGGTACCTTTATGACGATGCATTTATTCGATTTAGTATCGAGTACATTGACCTCGATAATCGATTATCGTACGACTCATTGAGCAAATTCATCTATAATCTATACTAATATTATAAACAGATAAATTTTGTTGTATGTTTGTGGCGTTGTAGGAGATAGTCCCTGGATATACAGAACTGATCTTAAAAAATATGTCACTTGTAGAAAGCTACGTTACTTTTGATTTACATAAGTTATATGTCTATTACGCACAAAAGTGTAAAGCTATTTTCGTGTTAATCAGATTTGCATAATAAGTCGAAGAAAAATGTTCTTTCGAACGCTGCCTTACCGTTGAGAGATATATGATTGAGTTCTAGATAAAATTTGTGGAGCTTGATAATGCCCATATAATCTGCGATAGAATATACCTATCTAATTTAAGTTGTTGTATCAATTATATGGTAAAATAACGTGTTCCGGGTCAGTTACAAGTTACTTTAAGATGTTTGACATATTGTTTATAATATATACTTTTCATTTATTTAAAAGAAATTTTATTCAACATACAGAAAATGGGCTCTTTAAACGTATTTCAACATTGATTTATTCAGAAATTTCTTCAAGTAAAACCTTCTGGTAACGAAGAGGAGGAAATAATTGAAATCGAGATTCCAGAAGCGTCTCAGAACCTTGGTTGGCTGTGAGTAATTCTACATAAATGATAAATCTTTGTCACCGCAAAGTATCGTTGTGAGATTACCACCTAAATTTCTAATAACATCACAATTTGGATACAAAATTATATCTTATTCATGTCCGGGCTCTTAACTAAAAATGAGATGTATGGCCTGAGGTTACTTAAATGTCCACCAACGAAATTAATTTAATACTACCTCCCTGGCAGTAGGCCGACTATGGTCCATATCTGTAAAAATAATTACTAATAATGACAAAAAAAAGCTAAGAACTTGCACTGAACCACAAACGTCGACAAAGCTTATGAAATTATTTCATTGCTTTTGCAATAAAAGCTTATTTATAACAAAATTTAAACTGTATATGATGCATTACGTTTTTAGCATATAATTAATATAATTATAAATATAATTTACGTTTACATCATTGTAAAGATTTTAGGTAATTTTAAGATTTAACCGCTTTTATTATTTAACGTTTTAAAATGTTATTTCTATTTATTATATATATATATATATTTATTTTACAAAACTATTGAATCATAATACAACATCAAAATTCAAAACTTTTAATACAGTTCAAAGTTAACTAATGGCTTGGTAAAAACTTGGAAGTTTGTTGAACTGTAAATTAGATTTTATAATGTACTCATAAATATTCGTTATAACAAAAGTTAAATTGAATTTTAATGTAAGTACTGAGACAGTTAATAGAAATAATGAAGGACTAAGGGTGTCTGTAACACGAAATTGGGAGAAAAAATTTTAGGTATTGAAATACACAGTTTTTGATAAGAAATGAAAGGCAAATGG
Source organism: Delias oraia (assembly GCA_018230265.1). Taxonomy (NCBI): domain Eukaryota; kingdom Metazoa; phylum Arthropoda; class Insecta; order Lepidoptera; family Pieridae; genus Delias; species Delias oraia. The sequence continues at coordinate 6,131 of DWCF01005823.1, forward strand.
TTCACCTACGACCCGGTTCTCCGCTCATGGATACTACTATAGCTCTTCATGAGCCGCGAGTACTTTTAACACATAAATATTCTAGATTCTCATGAATGAAAGAAAGGCTTTGATTGGGAGAGCCATAATGAAGCATATGCTGAAGCATTAATCGGTCCGGCTCGTCCGAAGTGATACCATGAGCCCTCAGGATACTCAGCATAAAACGGTACTTCTACTGTGTCTCACAGAGTGAGCGAGGATATCAGAGACCCTTATAGATTGTGCATGGACAGAGGTGTTCTCATACCATATAGAAGACTCACCTGTTCTGTTTTCCGATATATAATAAAAAAAATACTCTTACACTGAGCGAATAAGGACATCGGAAGCCCACTAAGCTCGCTTGAGCCGCATAAAAAGCCGGCAAAAAACTAATATGTAGTGATCTCTTATCACCGGCACCATTATCCGCTATATAATAAAAATATATCTTATAAAAAATATTATTTGCTAAAATATTAGTTTAAACTTTGCTGTTTATTTTGAACGTAAAAAAAAGTCTTATTATTTTCTCCATATTCAATTAACTGAGAAAGATCTATAAATTATTTGACACAAAATATTGGAATAGTATCTGAAGTCACCTGTAAATACACTTTATATCTTATTTTAATTTTATATCTTAGATTTTATTTTGCAATTAAATTATCTCAATCAGTAAATTTCAATTTAGGAAAAATGTATATATTGAATTTTATATTGACGCGGTGAAATATATTTTTAAAGGAAAATGGTTGTTAAATTTAAATATTTTATATACACATCCTTACGCTATTTCTGTCGCCTTGAAAGCAACAAGAAATGACGCTTCACTGCTTTCAGTCACTGGTGTACTTATTAAATACTTCATCTATTTTAAAGTAACATTAACTTATATATTTTACATATATAGTAACTTCTAACTTCATCTATCGTTTTTAGAAACTTCCAGATTTTGCTTAATTTTGTAGAATATTTCAAAATAAATCATTGCAAATGTTTTAATTTTATACTGTCCGGTGAGATAAATCGTATAAAAAATCAAATTTCATTTTATCAACAACAAAGGGACAATAACGATGTTTTCAAGATCTGGCTAAACCTAAAAATATGACATAAAAAACCTCATTTAAAATATTTCTCGGAGAAATCCATGCGTTTCTTAATATCTTTTGTCCTATCAACTGAAGTATTCTTTTGAGGAAGTTGTAAAGAATAAGCAAAGTTCGCATAGAGTCGAGCGATCGTGAAAGTGACTCGCGATGTTAATAACTTACGACAAAGATACTTGGCATCTGAATTTCGTAATAGCCAGCTTGGGAAGGAAACTTTCTTATAATAGGCCCGAGTAATTTGAAAATGCGAGCACATTTTCAAAACTGCTGTATCTTCACATAGTTTTGAAATGCTTTTAACTAATAGTAATGCGTAGGATTCTATTGTCATTAATTTTCATTTAATAAGAAACAAGTTATAAGCTTTTTCTATATGTAGCTCCTTAAATTTAACCTAACCGTGTGATTACCGGATCACAATAGTATCACTCCCAGTCTTCCTAATGGGATTTTGTAAAAGGCAACTGAAGGACACTTAACCGGAGTGTGGGCAGCAGCGCCTTTCCGAGTACTGGAGATGCCAAGCGTGGTCATTACGGCAACAATACCCCCCAAATGAACCTGATATTCTACATCTAAAGAAATATCATCATATCATATCATCATCATGATAGATCTTCTCATTCTTGTAGATCTGAACTTATTAATAAATTTAAAAAATCATCATGTTATAAATAATCGATGCATATATCCCTAATTGTTATTTTTTTACAATATCCTTAGAAATAGGAAAACATTTATACTTTTAAAGATATTTGTAGTTCTTCAGGTCAACTTACAGATTTGTTTAATTAACTTTAAGAGGTTGGTTCTGATGGCAATTCCAATATTCTATTTTTAAAAAGGTATACAGATACATAATGAGGTGCTTGTATATCAAATATAAACTACTGTTACTGCTTGTATTCTTCTAATCTCGTTTCTATTGTTAAAATTTTTATGGTATAGCGGACAACGTAGCAGGTGAGCTCTCTTATACAGTAACCGCGTTTTGGTAGTGTTGCCGGCTTTTTACGCCGCTTAACCGATATAATTTCAATGGCTTCCAATATCATCACACCCTCTGAGCTTTCTGTTATAATTTAATTAAGAGTTTTTAAAACAAATCAAACAAATATTTGTATTTGGTTGAAAACAAATAGTAAGAATCAATTTTTTTTCTATAGCTGACAATGAAGCATATGATAAAAGAACAACAACCGCGCCACAGTGCGCGCATTGGTTGTGTTACCGTCTTTTTACGCCGCTTAAGTGGAACTTTGAAGGGCCTCCAATATCACTATATATATAACTCACTATATAACTCACTCAGCGAAATACAGTACAAGTAACGTTTCATTCGAGATTCGAAGCCGATACTTCAAGCTGCATGGTACAGTTTTAAAACCATTAAGCTACGAGGCTCTCAAAACTCTTATAACAGGCACAGATTCTAGTCTGCACTCGTGTCATCAGACGTTTGTCTATATGAAATAGAAAACGTTTAATCATCGTCTTGGCACGCTCTGTTCACGCGCCGGTAGCCACAGCACAAAGGTGCCATAACGAACAGGAAGCAGGCTCTTGTGAGCACGCGTGGTTTTTTGTGAAATTCCTTAATATGAGCGGCATACATCACCTGCAATGTTCACTGGTTGTGACGATATCGTTGGCTTTCGAGAATTTTTTTACCGAACATCATCTTGGCGATTTGTCTATTTATTTAAGAAAATGGATTAGCGGTCCTCTGCTCACGACACCCCCAACCATTGCCGAGCCACGCGTGCGTTGCCAGTTTTTTGGGGACATATGTTCTTTTTTTGTAGATTTTTTAAAGGTGAACTTGTATAACTTTGATCATAGCTCAGCAAACAGTCGATCACACAGAGTGGAAGTGCAGGCCCAAAATGCCTTTAAAAACGTTCAGTTGTGAAACGACAAACATTAATTTGTTTACATTGTGACTTTTGATCATAGTTGTCATGAAATAAATCATCATTTCAGCCGTAAGACGTCTACTGCTAGAAATATACCTCCCCCTTGGATCTCTATACCTGTCGGAGGCGACCTGCATCCAGCGTCTTCCGGCGCCCTTTATAAGGTCGTCTGTCCACTTCCTCTCCTATTGAAATAAAAATGGACAAATAATACAATGTACAACTCTTTTAACCAGTTTTGATAGTATCTAACCAGAACAATAGAATACAATTATGAAAACATCAAAGAGAACTATGTATCTATTACATCTTCGTTCATTAATCATTCATATTTGTTTAAAATGGTTAAGAAACGATTATTCTAGTCGTAGAATCTTCTTATCTAAACCTAATCTCTTTGTGTACCTTTGGGTTTTGAAGGAATACTAGTTTATTAAGACCACTTGATAGATGTTACAATTTTCAAGTACTTTATAATTTGACATTATATAAGTTTTTGCCATATTATTTATCACACAGTAGGTTAACAACCTTACAGTATGGCACCCTCTTATTACGTCTTGTTAAGTTAGCTAAGTGGAACGATGCGCACGCGCCGCGTTCCGCTCTGCAATCTCGAAACACATGCCGAGTATTTATCTCTTTCACACATACGATAAATGGTATTGGCTTTCCCTTTCATATGTTACGGTCGGTTATTTGGAGCGTCTTCATCAGATAAAGCCTTGAGTGCTATATCTGAAAAAGTATTCTAACATTAACTTCGTTGCAAGTTAATAAAACATTTTTATTCTATAATTAAAACCATTAAATTGTTACTGGCTTCACATGTCCACAACAAACAAAATAGACAATCGAAACGAGAAAAAAATCTGAGTTAAGCCTATATACCTCCAGCCCTTGCGAGGGTGTGGATGGGATGCAGACTTTAGGGATAACTACTATTTTTTTAATGTCCCCAAGTCGATTACACAGAATGGTGATCAACACAAATTGCCTAAAAAACGTTCAGTTGTGAATGTATATACATATAAACCTTATTATATAATTGTCTTTTTTACAAATATATCTTTTATTTATTTCGAGAAGAGATACCGCTCCTGTTGAACATTTCATCATATTGCAACAATTTTAAAGTATATTGCGTTTGCGCATCAGAAAGAGGGTGTGCGTCGAACCGTGCTATATCTACCATAAAACACAGGTGTTCATAAGACTAGTCTATTGAAAATATCTTTTAACATAACTGAATTGAAATACTAACTTTGATTAAAATTGATGACCCATCCTATCCTACTAGTTGGTATGTATAATAACTCACAGCTTCTTAACGCAGTTTTTATATTTTAATAATTATAATTTCTAAATTTAAATATTAAATTAACGGAGAGAACTTACAATAACTTTCTATTAAATATAATATTTTAGTTAACGGTTTCCAAAAATAACAATTGTATAGCAAAATCATTTTTATATATATACCTTTGAAGTGAAATACTTCACACTTGATCATACCATTCGATGGTTCAGGATTTGAATGCGGGGTTTAGTTGGGTAGGAATAAAGTATCTGTAGAATTTAGTTTTACAACTTTAAGAGTTTGAAATCCTTGAGTGTATAAAACTATTCTAACATGCCATATGCATCTTCCGAGATTTAAATATTAAAGACTATTTCATTCTGTTTATTAAATACTTGTCTCTGAAAACTATCTTAATTTTATAGGTATTAAAAATAATTTAACGTAAAAATTATTTTTTAACGTAAAAGTATCGCAAAATGAGAGTTTATTTGTGAACATTATCGTAAACAGTAGCGGAACTAAGCGTGTAAGGATAGGTAGAGGAAAGTTCACAAACGGGCAATCTAGAATATTATCTAAGTTAGCCACCATGACTATGTGAATACTGATGAGGTAGGAAGTATTAGGCAAGTTTCATGTCAAAGATATTTTCTGATACGAATATTTAGTGTTTATTTATATTACATATAAGATTTATATTTATATATAAGAATAGTATCAAACACTAAATATTTCTACAATAATTTCTTTTTTTCATACATATATGATTCGATCAAAAGCATTGTGTATGTAAGTAATAATTCGTTTGAATATTTGTTAATTTTAGTAATAAATAAAAATAATCTTATCTTTTATTTTAATAAATACAGTATCTAAAATATCTCTTATTTCGTGGGGAACTTTTTTTGGTGGAATTTACCAGGTGTGTAATAGTTTTTTTTTCTCAAATATCAACTGATTTTTTAATATTATGGTATCTATGGTTGACAAATAGAAAAATGTCAAGCAACAAAGACGATGTTATATAATAACAGTATTGTAAGTCAAATTAATCTCTGATTTCTTATTTCGGAAATGAATCTTCAGCCCTGAAATGAAACCTTTCAATTCTCGTAAAAATAAATTTCGGATTAGAACCGCGAAACAATTTCATTTGGCAATGATGATGACATTTTCGGTTGAACGGGTACCTAACGTAGCGAAAGTCGAACCAAAATTTCGTTCCGAATCCTGGTTAATGTTATTTACCTAAAACTATGCGTAAATTCACCGTTTACAAAGCCATAATGCAATACGGATTACACTGTTTTTAAGCTATTCATATGTTTAATACATATTTTATATATAGATACTAAGTCGTGTGGTAGCCATCAATAAAACTGGGAGGGTTGGTGATTTACATACAGGTAAAAAGGTGCAAATGAACGGCGTTACCATTCTGTATCAATTTGTGGAGATTTAGGAATGGTAATGTTTCGGAGATATTTTATGTCCGCTTTCAGCTTAAGTTCGTTTTTGCGAGTATATTTTTTGCTACATTTACTTGGGTTCTCTTATTTTGCAAGATTTTTTTTATAAATGTAGATTTAAAATATAAGTGCTTGCCAATATCTCATAAGTTTCTATTTATTCTATAGTAGAAAACGGAGCAGGTGGGTCTCCTATATGGTAAGAACCCGCTCCCATGAATAATGGCGCCACAGTCCGCGCATTGATTGTGTTGCCGCCTTTTTATGCCGTTAAACTAGTTCCTGGTGCTTCTCATTGTGTTCTTAATATATATTAACAGGTAATCTAACTTTTTGTTGCTAAGCCCGTTGACATTTATTTCATCAAACTTTTCAATTACTTGCTGTCCCAAAGGCGCACTGTTGACTTTGTACAATATTCCAATTTCCTTTCTCCGCTTTTTATATTACTACAGACCACAGTTTATTAGCCTTCATCGCTGAAATGAAGAGCTTGTTGTTTGACTTTATAATTTTATGAGATGAACAAATTTTCAATGTAAAATATAATAACATTGAAATATTACATTTATATATACACTATAAGAAAAAAGTTTTAATACACAACAATTAAAAAGGTAGATATGATTTTCTTTTATTAGTTTCAATAACTAGTTCAAAGAAAAAGAAAAATCCTAATTGTAACAAATATTGTATATAATATAAAATATAGTGCATATTTAAAGTATAATATCAAATTCTATATGTGACACATATAATAACACTCACAGAATACTTGGCGTGAAATGGTAGTTGTACTTGAAACAGTGCTTCTACTGTGTTTCTCTGAATGAGGTAAGATATCGAAAGCCATTAAAAATTCCGCTTAAGTGGCGAAAAGTTCCGGCAACACAACCAATATGCGGACTGTAGCGCGGTTGTCCATGGCGGCGGTGGTCTCATCATGATCATTATCATTTTCGCCGTAAGAAGTCCACTGCTGGATATAGGCCTCCCCCTTGGACCCCCGAATAACTTTCGGAGGTGGTCTTCCGGTGTTCTCTTACCATATAGCAAATCCACCAACTCATTTGTACCCTATACTATCAAAAAATCTTCCGTAGTTCTAATATTTAATTTGATCTTAGATGAAAATTGGGTTGAAAGTGAAAGCTAACCAATTTATTTTATTTTTAGGTGTATCTTCTGTTCGTATAATGAACATCAGAGTTCCTGAAGTACTACAGTATGGGACTCAAGAGGCGATCACATTGGACTGTGATTATATCACAGATAATGTCACAGGCCTCGTAGTTAAGTGGTTTTTCTCTGACCGTTCGAAACACGTCTATCAGTGGATACCACCGCAAAAGCCTCAAGCACTTGGCATATTGAAAAACAAGGTATTTTAAAGATATTTTAATTTTTCACCCGTTGAAGAACCAGGCTGACTATGCTAATGGCTGAGTGTAGCTGTTAGCCCTAATACAAGATTTGCCAGTCTTGGTCTTGCGCTAATACACCTGGTATTGGTCT
>DWCF01005824.1:0-13464 GCA_018230265.1 Delias oraia
CTTCATGGAGCCCAATGATACAGCCCAATGACATACCCCTTTGGACCTCCATACATACTTGCCGAAGGCGACTGGCATCCAGCATCCATCAAAAAGCGTATCTATCCCTAAAAAGCCGCCAACGCACCATTGGTCTAGCCTTAGGGTGAGGCACGTTTGTCGCCTGATTTTCATCTTTAAAATATCCTAGTTTATTTAATAAATTTATTCATTAAACAATGTAAATTTATAATTCTTCCACAAAAATCATCAATAAATATGATAATACAGGTATGTGTTACTTATTAACGTATAAAGCATAATAAATGGACACGAGGAAAGAGTTAGACTAAGCAGCCCATGGTAACTGGGCATGAACGGTACTTATCATAAATAAGGCGTACGGACATTTGGTAAACTTCAAGTAAATCCCAAACGTCCAATTTGCTCCTGAGCATTGTGACTTGGCCGGGTTTCTATCGAGCGATAGCATTAAGCTAAGCTATTGATGGATTATAATGCATTAGATTCCTCTTACGGCTTCCTTCGTCAAGATTTAATACTAGTCGTTCGTTTCCTATAGGAAGCAGCTTCATTGTTAGATCAGACAACTGAAGAATAAAATCTCATATTAGTATTTCATTAGTTATTTTCTGGATCGTCCGAACTGATTCCACGAGCTCACGGAATACTCAGCCTGAAACGGTAAACTGTGTTTAGCAGAGTGAGTGACTTAAGAAATGCCGTTGAAGTGGAAGTGTTAAATTCACTAACATAAATAGGCAATATGAAATCTATGTATAACCAAAAGACCAATTTAAGTTACCGGTATTACATCGCAAAAGAATCTTATAAAAATAATTGATTTGAATTATTGAAATATCAGTTATTGAATAAAAATAAGTACCAACTTTGCCATTCGTATTAATTGCAATTAAATTGTGTACTTTTCGGTATATTTCAACCAAACATGTGTACAATATAACCTCTATTATTATGAATATTTTAAAATTCGAAATTCGAACAAAATAACCACAGATATTGAAGAAAAAATAATATATCTGCGAAGGTTGTATAGACTTAATTTACAATGGCAATGCACGATAAAAATGTATGGTTTACCTTGACGTTTGTTAGCAATTACGCCTCAATTATTTGAGTTTAACGTCACGCCTCGACGTTATCTACGTCCGATACACAAATTGGTCTGTGGAAAACATTTTTAAAGTGTGGGGGCCTATGGGTCTGTAATTAACTGTTTGTAGTTGTATTCCAAATAACATTTGTCACTAGGTTTTAATACATGTTTTTATTGTAATATATATCTGCTAAATTGCATTCGTCCAGGCACATTGCTGACGAAATAATTCGTTATACTGACTCACAGTACACCAGCTTGAAACAGTACTTGTACTGTGGTTCACTAAGTGAGTAAGGTAATTGAAATTATACGTTTCACGTTGAGTACTCTATGAGTCCGTGGTATCAGTGTGGATGATCCAGCCCAATTAGTGCGTCCGCATATGCTTCAGCTTGGCTCTGCCACGGGTTTTGTACTAGCTTGTAGTAAGGATAGTTTATGAGATTATATATGAGTTGCTCACGTCTCTAGCCGTACATATAACCTGAAAATACATCTAAACTTCTAGAACTCTGTGATAAATAAACCACAGTAGTATAATAAAGTTATATTTATTCCCCGCAGAGAGATGAAAGAGATTTTAATTCATTTTACGGTGCGGACCAATTCAAATATTTACACAACCGAATGGATACAAAAAATGTACCAACTCATTCTGTCCTGCCTCATTCCCACTGAATTCGAAGCGCGTAATCATGGGAACGGTTGAAGTATGGAATATGGAAGTAAATGTTGAGTTTTCAAATAGAAAGATGAGTTTATTTTTTATTGTGTAGCAGGCGACAGATGCGGGTCTTTTTTGAATGGGCTTCTGGCTGTTACCCTGACCTTTACTTTAAATTATTTTTTGCCGCACTATCGCAACGGTGTCTTCTGCGAGACTTGAACCTTGATCGGGCTGGGTTGTAGCGGGAGAGAAGTTCGGCTTAGTGGACAATTTCTCACCGTTGTGAGGCTAGGAGCGAAGGTCACCATCACTTCCGGAGAAGACGTTTTGGTTTTACTGCGATCCCTACATATAATCCCCTGACCATGTTTGCCCATGGACAAGTTTGCATTTGCCATTCCACGGTTTGGTTGTGCTGCTTTTTTTTGCGCCAAGTTAGATTTGGTTGGCTTCCGGTATCCTTATTACTTACGCAACGAAACACAGAACAAGTTTTTAATTTCACGCTAGTACTCTGAGTTTTCAATTAATTAATAACGAACAGTTTGACGCGTTTAGAAACGATGTTTTTCAAGTAAAGCAAATTTATAATTTAAAAGACGTGAAATTTGTAATATGTGATTATGGCCCGGTTGTCCATGGGCGGCGGTGTTCTCTCTCTTACTCACATGCTCTGTTTTCCGCTATATCATAAAAAAACTGTACACCATTGTCACAATATCATATCACAATTACGTATAAATTCTTTTGATTTGTGTCTTAATTTATGAAATTCCTATTTATTTTGCATTATATTTATATAGTTTACAATACCAAGACATTCGCTATTTAACTTAAATTAATTAGGACATTTTTAGTTCACCAACTACAGGATTTAGATGTTAGAACAACAATTGACTTTCACGCGTGCTGAATATAAATTCTCAGTAAGAGAAACTTACTGCAAATTGAAGCTGTATCCCATGAAGATCCGTGACACTGGTCTTATCCTTATAGTTTTGCTTTTATAGTTTTCAGGGAACTTATTTAGCTCTTGTAAACTCAAAGCAGCAAAATTGTATATCTTCGTTGGTCTTGTATTGCGATGTATCGTATTTAAGCCAAGTTTTAGACTCATTTGAGAATTTATTTCTCACGTTACATACTCTTTAGATAAAGCACTGTCTTCTGATATTAATCCAAACTTTTGTTTGTCATTGAGCAAGTAGTCGAGTGGTGCCTCTTATCACATAACACATTATTAATTAATACTTTATAATTATTTTTAACTAGTTTATTTTTATTAAAATTAGTGTATTTTTTAAATGAAATATATAAATAATTGTACAAGACGTTATTAGGTTTTGAAACTAGGACAGGATAATAAAACATACAACACTTATTCATGAGATAAGTATACGTGACGTAGTTTAATTATTTATATAATATCGCTAAATGAAAGAGGATACTAAGGCTCTTCAAATTATACAGCTCAAGTTGCCTCAAAAGCCGGCAACACAACCTAAGCGCAGATTATCCTGTCCAAGAGCGGCGGTGTTATACACGAAGCATCACAATACCCGCTATATTCTAAAATAATATTTATCTTTTTATTTATATGTATATTTTCCAAATAAAGATAAAGAATTTACTAAAAAGCATAACACTAGATAAACTTTCGTATGTCCGCCCGTATCTGCGACTCAACAAATTCAATTGAAACTGTATATTGTTAAGGCTTCCTTACTTTATCTTTGAAATCCTAGAAACATATATTTATAATTATTTTATCTTTTACAAAGAAATAAAATGTGAGACACTTTGTAAAATAGTTTTTAAATGTAAAATTAAATATCATATATATGTTCATAAACTTAAATGGCTTTACTTATAGACCACTAAAAACACATAAAATAAATAAAATTACTCAACCGAAACAAGGCACACTGTATGAATTATGTCACTTGACTTTTTGAGCGCTGGTTAAAATAAGTGAAAAGAACAGTAGTTATTAATTTTTACGGTGTTGGAGCTATGTCACAGATTATATATATGTGTAAAGAAAATATATTTCTATTATATTTTTACTGTAGCTGGCTGGTAAAGAAAGGAAAAAGAAAGTGACAGCTGTCATAAAAAAAAGTTTTTTGTTAAAGTGATAAAATAATGAATAATTTGTTATTTAAGGGATTGTAAAATTAATGTTGTTTATGTATTTTTAAGGTGAGTTTTGTTATATTTTAGTTATATTTTATATATAATGATATTTTATTAATAACATAACGAATTTCAAAATTCATACGTTGGAGGTAATATTTGAAGGCTTTGAATGCTTTCAAAGATATCAACTTCCCGTATGGCCGTGTTAGTTACCAAACTACACCGAAACCACTTGAGCGATGCTTGTGAAGTTTTGTGTGAACATCAGTTAGATCTGAGAATCGTTCCATATCTATGGATATCCCTAAATATTAAGGGTAGTCCAAATAAATTAAATTTATTTTTATTTAAGGTAATCATTTGAATCATTATTTTCTTACTTTCAGATGCTGTCCAAAGGTTTGTGGAGTTTCCAACATACACGGAAGTTAATCCAGGAGAAGATGCACTACTGAAATGCCGGATATCAGACAAAAAAGGAGTATGTTCCTGGCAGAAGGATAATAAGGTACGTCTTTTTGCAAACCTTAAATTATATAATAATTTATAATTTACGAAAAGTATTTAATAGTTTTGAATTCTACAGCCTTTTCTCGAATTACAGTTCAAAAACCAGCTATTCAAAGTTTTTTAAGTTAAGTTTTTTCTTTGAGATTGATTATTAATATATGAATAAAATTATAATCGTGAATTTACTTACTTCCAAACGAAATTTGTTACAAGTAACCATATATCATAATGAGAGAGCCTCGTCTTATAAAGCCAACCTGGAAGCAAGAGAGGTGGTTCGATTCGAACGGTGTTCACATTTTTTTACATTATATCTACTTGAAATATAATTTAAAATATTAAGCATGTAATCTATATGTAAACATTACAATATTAATTGACTTGGGTACCTTTAAAAACAGCGTATCTTTTCCTAAAAGGCCGCAACGCACCCGGGTTTAGCAAAGGCCTAGAGTTGTCTATGAACGGAAGACCGCTTATCCTAAGCGGCCTTCCTGCTGCATTGCTCCCAGTTTAAAAAAAAATAATTCTCCTACGTATTAAGGAAAATGTATAGATACTTCAATCCAATGCATTTTTATTTCATATGGTCGTGTTTCCATTGCGCTAGTAATTATACTATTCTAAGTTACAGCAAAGTTCGTTTTCCGTGACCAAAAGGATTAAAATTTTATTTTCTTGGGTAATATATTCTTCCTATATGATTGTTTTGTTTCTGACAAACATGCTCACGGCTTCGTATGTATGTGTTTTAAATAACTTTTGTATTTTTTGTATTTGTTCGGTTAATGGCTGTTATAAGATTAGAAAGGTTCACCTATATTAGACGATGGTTGTCGATAATGTTTGAGTTTGAAGTTTATTTGAAATGATCATTGTCCGATTTATAATGAAATATGAGTGTGAATTAGCAGACTCATCTAGTTGTATGCTTGAGCGGTGTTAAGCCAGCAACACAAAAAATACGCGGATGTTGGCGTGGTACTAATGAACAGCGGTAATCTCTCATCATAGTACGAGACAAAATAAAAAATGATTAACATCCTTATTCATTTCTCGAAAGTCGGTTAAAAAAGTACAGCCGGATTACTTAGCCTGTTATTAACTAATCTTTGGAAAACTGAGAAGTGATCTCTTGAGGTATTGCTATGCCAAAAAAGTCATATAAAAAGTCAATGTCAATTTTCTAGTGGCACCAAGGTGGTGACCTGTATTCATTCGGTCGGAAGATGAAAGAAAAGACGTATAACTGTTATAAAATAAACATTTATACATTTCCGAAAGATATGAATAAAACAGTCGTTTTGTCGGTCGCGTTTCCTTGCGGTAATGATAATACTAGTAATTCCGATATATTTTTCTTATACATTTTAAATCTATTAGAACTGTGATGTTATTTTAACTCATTCTTGCAACAACAATTCGTTTGACAGAAAGTGCAGCATTTAATGTAACAACAAATTCAAAGGTAAATTCCAATGAGAAAGTGTATTTGTGTATTTCTTTACAGCAAACAAAAAATAACAAATTGAACACAATTTGAATCTTTGCAAATTATATAATTATATTATATTTAATAATATTAATTATTTGCTCATGTTAAAATATAAAAATAAATAATTTTTGTATATTATTTAAGGTTATGTTTAAAACCTCAAAAATAATATAAAATTTCCAAATAATGTGGTAAATAATATATTGTGTCCGGTGTTTAGGAGGTATCGCAATGAGAAGTTTTTATTATTATTTATGATATAGCGGACAACGGAGCAGGCAGGTCTTCTATATGGGAAGAGAACATTGCCGACCATATACAACCGCGCCATAGTCTGCGTATTGGTTGTGTTGCCGGCTTTTTTATGCCACTTCGGCGGCATTTTAGGGGTCTCCGACTCACTAAGCGAAACATAGACGACTTCAACTTCTTCAAATTTTACATTATTTCCCAAAACAGTGTATTTTCGAAATTTTCTTTTGTAAAATTTATAAAAATTTTAGGCACATCTGTTCCGAAATACGCACAATTATAGGAAAGTAATACAGTGTAGTATTTATTAATTATAATATGGAAGAAAGGTTCTCGAGTGGCGACCACGTACCGGAAAGCGCAGAGTGAGACGTCGCGGGTAACCGCTGGATCCAGATCGATCAAGATCGTATCAAGGGCTATGTCCAGCAGTGGACTTGATAGGCTGATGATGATGATATAGTTTAATGTGTATGTGTTACTATAAAACCAAAGTAAAATTTTCAACCATGATGAAATAAAGAGACGCTCCAAAGGACCAGAGCTGCAAGACTTATTAAAATAATAAGAAATGTTACGATTTCTATAAATCCTAGCTAAGTACTAATGTCAGTAAATTTACAATCACATTAACAAATCTGCTCAGAATAATATAAATGATTCCATAGAAAATGGAGATTTGTTAAAAATACAAAGCAGGCTTTTCGTAACAGAACAGATAAGCGTCAACCGCAGTGTCGACACGATCGCGTAATTTTTTTTAAACAAGTGAAAGTGAGTTATCGATTGTGTTATATTTCAAACTCCTTTGTTCGGCGTCTAATTGGATTTCTATGTTCATTCATCTGCTTTTTGTTTGCTATAAAGAGAGGCGTAGGCGTTTCCTATAGATTGAGTACAAGGGAAGTATTAGATTTATTTCCTTACCATTCCCACGTATTTTAATTCAGTTAATTAAGGCTTTTTATTCTATATAACAGCTTTAAATAGTACTCATGTTTCGCTAAATTAATGAGGGCATCGGAGGCTCGCCAATTTATATTTAAGATCTTGAAAAACCCAGAGCACAACCAGTTATAGACCTCAAATATACCTTAAATCAGAGTACAAATGAATTTTATTTCTGTGCACTGAGTGGTCCCATCATCCGCTATATATATTAAAAGTATTAATGCACAAGTTTTTTTTACACCACTGGTGGCAAACGAGCAGGAGGCTCACCTAGAGCAAGCGGTTCTCCTCCCATGGACACCCCCAGCCCTTGCAGAGCCGCGGGTGCGTTGTCGGCCTTTAAGCAAGGTGCACCTTTTTCTTGAAGGTTTACTTCCTTTTTTTACAAGTTTAAGGTTTTGAGCTTTAACATGTAATATTATAAACAGATCACATAAAAAAACTCAAAAAAAGGGAAGCTAAAAACCCATAATCGATACAACTTCTGGGTCTCCGTTATCGTCACTCAAACATGTAGTACTATTTCATGCAGGTATCCTGTGAGCCCGTGTATCACATCGAATGAGCAGGCCCAATTAGTGCATCAACATACTTAATTATGCCTGCCACGAGTAGGACAGGGTTAAGAACCTTTCCCGGCTCTAGTCAAACGCTTCCAAAGACTTATTAGATTAAGTTATAGATTTTATTTCAGCTCGGGATCGAAGTCGGTACCTCTGACTTAACGGTAACTTATAAGAGGCGACTTTTCTAAATCACGATTCTTATATACGAATAAATTAAAAATACGTCGAACGATATATTTTTTAACGATTTTTAACGTATGCTTATTTAGTTAAGAGCGTCGAACAAAAAGTTAGCAGAGCGTACGGGAAGGCTTTGTTATCGGTAATATATTTTATTCTTTACTGCGAGTTAACTCTTTTGATAGTTTCGCTATGCTTGATTAAACATTTCATAAAAGCATTTTTAATTTTGCATGAGCGTATAAAATGTTTACTAGAGAAACATTTTAAATATTACAGCATATAACTTTGTTTTTTTCTATTTACCTACACTTAAATTATAGTGAGGGTATATCGATATTGGTTAGATGTGGTATAAGATAGATTTAATTACAATCTGATATGTTCATACAACTTAAATCCAGACAAGATTATGTTTTCATTCTATTTTAGGTCTTATTTTTTGTATATTTAAAAATTATTGTAGTCACATAAACTTTGCTATAAATTGATATATTTCCTAAAGGGATAAATAATTACAACATTGTTTCGAAAATAAGCATGTTTTTTTTTCTTCAATTAGAAGGCTTATATTTTAGCGTAAGTGATTCGCCGTCCATGGAAATATCTAGCCTCAGCAAGGCCACGATTGCGTTACCGGCCTTATACGGATAGGTACGCTCTTTTTATGAAGATTCCCAATTAATATTGGTTTGAATATCGGCTGATATCAAAGGGTGACACGCGGCATAACATACTTTTAAAACGATCAGTTGTGGATAAAAATCTCAACAGGAATCCTAGGTATCCTTTGGATCTATATCCAAAACAGCTTCTCAAAACATTTCCCGTGATACATGCGATAGAAAGCGCTGAAGGGACCGATACCTCTATGCAAAGCTCGAGTGAAGTTAATCAGAGAGTAGCTACGTATCTGATCGTCGACGATTCAAGCCGCACCACGCTGAATTAGCAATAGAATTGAGTTAGAAATAAACCAAGTTTACTCGAAAATATTTATATGTATAAACACTCAGCGTGAAGCGGTATTTTTGTGTTTCGATGAGTGAGGCTTACGTAGGCCCTTAAAAGTGCCGCTTAGGAGCGTAAAAAGCCGCCAACACAACCAAACCGCGGACTGAGATGTGGTTGTCCATGGGTGGAGGTTTAATCTTACCATATAGGAGACCCAACTAATTCGTTGTATGCTATACCATAAAAAAATTCATATTTTCCCATACAACCTGTTTCCAATTTGGAAAATGATCTCTATCTATGTAATTGAGTTTATTTCTCATCGATTTTTGCGTTGTCATTATAGAAAAGTAACGACACTGTTCAAGACGAAAGCCACACAACTCATGCTAACATTATGCCTCATGGCTCATGAATGCCAAAACAAAAGGTCACAGTCTACGGACAGACGATAAATAGGAAAACAAGTTACAGCATTATTTCATTCTTTAAACCCTTCCACTTTATTAGGTACTAATTCTATGATCCCATTATATGTTTCTATATGGTAGACGAACAGAATATCATCTTATTACAGTTTTTCAATTATATATTTCGACAATGAAACGTAGAAAAATTTTGTAACTAGATTTACAATCATAGAAAAATAAGCACTTTTTATACCTTCAATAATGTTTTTATTTAATATACATACAATTATATTATATTCAATAGATGGTAATATATAATTTGAAGAGAGACTAAATTGCTATGTCAAAATAAGAGAAACGTTTAAAATCTTTACTTCAAGTGCACTTCAGTGATCTTCAATGTCCATCCGTCAAAGAACTATAATATGCTTTTTTTTAGCCGACAATAGAGCATGTGGGTCTTCTATATGGTGAGAGAACACTGCCGCCCATGTACAACCACGCCACAGTCCGCGTATTGGTTGTGTTGCCGGATTTTTACGCCACTTAAGCGGTATTTTTAAGGGCCTTCTATATCATTCATTCAGCGAAACACTACAGGTATCGGTTCATGTTGAGCATTCTGTGAGCCCGTGGTATCACTTCGGACGAGCCGGCCCATTTAGTGCGTCCGCATACGATTCAGCATGGCTCTCCCACGGGAAACTATAACATTCACTCAGGTTTTCTATATATGTATATAAGATTTTTATTAATGTCATGGTCACTGTGTCAGTTTATAGACTGTGCTAATGGTGCATCAGTGAATGTTAACCGATAGGGTACAGTCACGGTATTCGTGATTCAATACGATGAGTCCTGGGAACTAAGTGTGGCCGAAGGCTACGTACTTTGATGGCCTTTTCATTAATTGCATAGGTTTATCCATGAATTATTATAAACACTAAGCGAAGACGTGTCAAATTAGAATTCTATTTTAAAACCCTTGTGACAACCTAAAGTTGAAAGTTCTGCTAAGTAGTAAGTTTTTTAATAGTGAAACATTACGATTTTCCTCTTTCTATACTTGTGTAGGTAGATTTTAGGAGCCTCGTAGCTTAATGGTTTTAAAAGTGTACGATGAAGCTCGAGGTATCAGGTTCGAATCTCTATACGGACAGTTATAATTTAATTTATAATTTATTCGGCCTCTGGAAGGGCTTGACAGCAGCCGGGCGAGAGAGTGTTTTAATACTGTTGCACCCGTGGGAGACCCATGTTGAAGCATATCTTGACGCACTAAATGGGCTTGAACGATTAAACGACGTAAAAAGCCGGCACCACAACCAATGCGCAGACTGTGACGTGGTTTGTCATTGGCGGCGGTGTTATCTAACCATACATGAGACTCACCTACTACGTTGTCCGCTATGGGATAAAAAAAACATTTAATAATAAAACATGTCTTAGTAACTCATCAGTTCGCAGCGGTCATTTGTTGAAGTAACAATCTCAACAATGGGTCTCGTACAAGGAATTCATTACCATAATTAGCAAGCCTGCTATTCTAGTACCGGCATAGAGATAAGCTTTTCAAATGAAAAACATTTTTATAGTCATAAGTCTCTTTAAAAGTTTACAACGTTATAATAAAAGCTCGAATTAAACTACCATATTAAAATACAAAATTGTTTTTAAAGATTTTTATGGGTTTTTTAAACTAATTTAATGAATATTTTTATATCATATTTTACAAATTGTCAAATTGTAAAATTATTATCCGACTTAATAGGGCTCCAGGGTGGGGCAGAAGAGTTGTCACGGGCCGATATGTCATATCCGAGCGATATATATATACTTCTGTGATTAAGAATGGCACAGAAAATATTTTATAATACAAATATGAGATTTATATTTATTTACTTGTTCAAAAGTACAATAACTATGAAATGTAACATAAGATAGGTTCTTTTTTTAATCCTTGTACAGATATTGGAGTTGTGCTCGCTTATAAATAATCTTCGTTAGAAGTTTTTTTGGGAATGGGATGTAAGAAATCATAAAAATAGGAAATTTTCCCCGTGGGAGCGCTATGCTTAAATAAATCGACGCCCGGAACAATACCACGGGCACACAACGTGTAACCATGAAATAGTATTTTTACTATGTTTTGTTGAATGAATGAGAATACTGGAAGACTCTAATTTATATACATTAACGAATAACACAACCAAGCACACAACACAACAAGCACACAGCCAGCAACACAACTCAAGCCGGGATTTCACCTCGGTTATTCATAGGTGGCGGTTATCTCTGACAATCAGGGGATTTTATGGCCTACATTATATAAATAAAAATAATATATAAATATCATATAATTGATATAAAATAATACAGTCTTACAGTACTTAAACGAAGCAACCTTTGTACTAAAATACAGAATTAATTATGAATAATTAATGTAGGTATATAATTTTATTTGTATTTGGTCCAATTTAAAAAAAACTGCTTATTTATTGCCTTTAAGGCGGAACAAAGTTCGCCGGGCCAGCTAGTAGTCTATATATATATAATTTAACTGAAATATGGAAGGTAGAAAAATATGTTTAAAATTGGAAAACGAATTGCAATTGCACTTGACTATAACATTAACTGCAAATCCTTTGACCTGAATCGCGTTCGTGATTTCCTATGCCTCACCGATGTTAAAATTTTCACTCGTGAGTAATTTTTGTTATTTGGAATTCTGTACGCGAGCGATTGTTCATACTTAAAACGTGAGGGATTGGTATTGGTCAACGCCTCAGCGTACTAAACGGACGTAAATGGGTAAGCCTGCGTAATTTATCGTTCCAGTTAAGGCTTTAAACTTCAGCTCCTTTCCCCTAGACATTTCGAACGATTGTGAGAAACTGCGGATTTAATAATATATTTATTTGCTTTTAACAATTAGAGCAGGATACAGAGATCTTAGCCTATTAAATTTAGTTTCTTATAAGTGATTATCTAGGTTTTGATTTATCTACGCATAGAAATGCTAATTGTTATTACACAATGAAAACACTGAAATTCGTTAAGATCAAAAATACATTATGAATTATGATCTTCTAACCTAAAAATAAAAAAAGATAGTTAAAGGTTTATAACTTCCAATACTTTAGTAGATCACAGTGAGAAAATCAGTCAGTTCACGAGAAGATTTTTTTATAGTATAGCGGATAACGGAACAGGAAGATCTCCTATATGGTAAGAGAATACCGCCGCCCAAGGAAAACCGCGCCACATTCCGCGCATTGGTTGTATTGCCGACCTTTTCGCCACTTATGCGGCATATTTTAAGTATACTCATACACTCAGTGAAACACAGTACAAGTACCGTTTCACGTTGAGTGATCTGTGTCTTAAATGTGCTGTCATTGTGATTCTTCGTGGGCAACGCCATAATTGTAAGACGTTATATACAAAAACGTATTTTACTTATAAGATATCTACACAACATACAGTATTAAAAGTATACAGGGTATCCAAAAACTCAAGGATAATCTGGTACCAGGAAAAAGGCCACGGTAAACCAGCTCTGGAAATAAATAAAAGTGACTTTTCAAAAATGTAATCTCAAATATCTGTGTTATTTATCGCAATAACAAATCGAAGTAATACACATTGTTTATTTATTAAAATAAAAATAAGTTTCAACAAAAGTTTAAAAAAAAAACCGGCAGCACAAGCATGCGCGGAGTGCGGCGGTTGTCAATGGGCGGCGGAGTTCTCTTTCCATATAGGAGACCCACCTTCTCCGTTAGCCGTTATACCGTAAAAAAATCACAGAATAGATATATACATATATTGATAATTTAATATAGAAATCGGATGAGAAACGAGCAGGAGGCTCACATAGGATGTGGTTCACCGCACATGGATACACTTACCTCAGCAGGGATGCGTTGCCGGCCTTAAGAGAATAGGTACTCTCTTTATTGAGTGTATAAAGTCGTAGTGCTATGGAAATATCTTTTTATACCTTTTAAATGCTTTAAAAAGAATTCAAATGTGGAACGATACACATCGAATAACACTCAGCGTGAAACAATACTTGCACTGTGTTTCACAGAGTGAGTGAGGGCATCGGAGGTCGTTAAAAGTGTCGCTTGAGTGGCGTAAAAAGCCGGCAACACAACCAATGTGCGGACTGTGGCGCGGTTGTTCATGGGCGGCGGTGTTCTCTACCATATTGGAGA
>DWCF01005825.1:0-13463 GCA_018230265.1 Delias oraia
CTGGTAATATAAAATGTATTATTCAGTACCTATTGTACCGATATTATAAAATGGCAACATAACAACCTTGGTAGAGCCATGCTGAAGCATATGTTGACGTACTAATGGGCTGGCTCGTCCGAAGTGATACCGTGCGCTCGCAGAATATAAGTACCATTTCACGCTCAGTATTCAAAAATATATAAAAATAAGTTACAAAAATTCTATTATAGCTTCAATAAAACGTTTGACGTTACTTTAATCTTGCTTAAGAGTCAACCCGTCGATGACGTGCATTTGTAATTGCAAAAATGACACGGAATACCGAGAAAAGATATGATTTTAATCAAATTTATAAGTAAATTGTATGTTTATAAATAAAAACAAAACAAAACATATTTATATAAAATAGAAATTAATAAATTATTGAAACTCATTTTATCTCAAAAAATATCTTAATTATATTTCTCATTTAATTGTATCCCGATGTTTTCTATCGAGAAATAAGCACAAAAACTTTAATAGAAACCTCGCTCGCATTAAGGAAAAGAAAGGATTCAGATCATGACAGCGGCGTTTATACAACTTTAATACAATGTTACCGCTGGTGATTTTACTGAAGCTATTTCAAACGCTTAGATGAATTGAAAGGAAACTTTTGCTATTCTGACATTTTCAAAGAAGTCAAATTTCATTCTGCTTTTGCAATTTCAGTGTAAAATAAGTTAAATTATTTGTTATAATAAGTAACAAAGCAAGTAAACATAAAGGTGTCGATGTTATGTACATAATATTACTTATTACGAAGTGAATAGACTTTTTTTAGATAATCAATTATTATGACATAATGGAAATAGAAAGTAAAAAATTTATTTATTATGCATATTTCTGATATTATGTATGCTTATTAAAATGTACTACGTTAAATCTATTTAAACTACCTTAATCTATGCTTCATCTTAAGTAAAATCCTTTCATCTTTGCATTCGGGACCATAAAGTCCTGCTTTTACAAATAATTCTATCCTTATGAAGAATGGTACAATTTTTAACTTATGTTGTTAATCCATTGATATGAATTCTTGTTTGAAAACTAGTTTAACCTATACGATAATTGCATTTTCACTTAATACATACTCTATTTGTAAGTAAATCCGAAGATACAGATATGCAATATGTTTTTGAAACTATGAAAGAAAAAGAGTGAGGGGGATGTTGGGGGACCTTAAAAGTGCCGCTGAAGTGGCGTAAAAAGCCGCCAACTGTGACGCGTTTGTTCATGGGTAGCGGTGTTATCTTACCATATAGGAGACCCACCTGCTCCATTGTTCGCTATATAATAAAAGTACTGATTTAAATAAATATTATATCAAATGAATATATTTTATATACGTTTAGAGTTGCCACGTTTTACAGAACTATAATTATTTTTTCGAAAACATTTAATTGTTTCTTTAATTGTTTCAATGTAGGGATAAAATTAATGGAAAATATTTTCCATTAATTTTTTTTAATCGAATATACAAGATGATTATTATTTTAAATATTTGAAAATAATAACACCGACCTAATACTTCAGCAAAAATTATGCTTTCACCAACAGCCTAAAATTACAAAAGGAGGACAAACACTTTAATTAATTTCAAAGTTAGTAAAGTTTGGATTCTGTTGAAATTTGGGCCGAAGTAATTTCTAACCTGGTTAAGAAATAGAGGTTAAAAAAATAAGCCGTAGCCATCTACATCGCTGCCAAGTTACTTTATAGCAGGATTAAGGGGCTTTTCTCGGTCGGTTAGCTGCGAAATAATGAATTTTATAGTTGAACTTTTACTAATTTTTCACCAACTTTAAACTCGTGCGACATAAATCGTGCCAACTCTTTTTAAATTTTATGAAATTTCCTCACTTAATTGCAACTTTATTTGCATAATTATAGTCTGCTCTGCTAATGTTTCCTGTACATATGCCAGTTATCCTAATTACTACTTATGACCTATCAGTCATTATTCTTGCCAGAAGAGGTGACTAGGGACTCGTATGTTGTCTACCGTGTCAGTGCTACCGAGTTCGATCCCCGGTCTGACTAATAATTTACAATTTATTCAGTCTTTGGAAGGGCTTGACAGTGGCCCGGTGATTGTCCTAACACTGTCTTACCGATAGGTGAGTCACGCTGAAGCTTATGCTGACGCATTTATTCAGCCAGCTCGTCTAATCTAATACCACGGCACCGAAAATACCACGGTCAAACAGAATACCAGCGTAAAACTCTGTAGTAGTCTGGTATTCGAAAGCCCGTTATATTAATTGGCGTGCAAAATTAGCAACACCTACCAAAGCGTATATTGTGACGCAGTTGTCCATGGGCAGCGATGATCTCTTACCACATTCAAATATTTAAAATTCTTACAAATGTATTTAAATTTTATACAAATTATATTAATAACTAACATTTTATTTAATTTAAATAAATTGTAAGTGTCATATTTCTTTGTGAAAAACTCATATAAAAAATCAGATGAAAACCGCTTTTTAATTGTAATAATAAGCAAGTGTATTCTTTAATGTTCCTTGTGCTATGCAATTACCATTTCAAAATTAAAAAGTATGGAAAAAAGTAGTTCAATGAATGTAAACTGCTCTGCAGTGTATTAAACCGCCGAGCAACTACATTTAACCTTTAGGTTTCCATTCATGGGGTACGTGACAAAAATTCCTATTCGCTACTTATAACGCGATTGAAAGTACTAATTTTGTTTATAGTTTCATGTCCTTAAAATCATGAATGTGTATACATAACACATTTGTACTCAAATCACTGAAATTTTGACATGAATAATACAAATAAAAACCATATTTGTTTTATATAAATGCAATATGTATAGATCATGGGTTTCACGCTCTAATTGGACCAGTTCGTCTGAAGTGATGCCACGGGCTCACAATTGTGAGTCACTCACTCTCTTTCACACTGTGTTATACTGTGTTTGGTTGAGAGAGATCGAGAAGTTAAAGCGGTGTGAAAAGCCAGCAACACAACCAAAGCGTGGATCGTACAGCTACCCATAGGCGGTGTTGATGCTTTATCGAGGAGACTCGCCCTCTCCGATGCCTGCTATGCCATAAAAAATGCAAATATGTATGTTTATTTGTCACCTAGTCGTATCACATCCCTTAACAAAAATTATGGTTGTAAAGTATCAGATTAATTTTTTGGTGGTAGGTATTTTCAGTGTAGAGCCCTTATGAGATTGATTGTAAACAATCTTCCGAAAGTCAATAGAAAATTATGGTTGTAATTTTGATACATAAATTTGTTTTTTAATAAAAATCTGCGAGATTTTATTAAGTTAATTTAGTCGGGGTTTGAAAACTCAATTTACGGTTTATTATATCCGCCAATATTTACAGAATATCAATTATTCGTTCGGCGTCGAAGGTCCATTCGGTAGGGTAAACAAGTATTGAGAAACAACTGAAAACAATCTCGCGATCGATGTCTTTAGTATTATTTCTGAGTATCTGTCTGTGTTGTGATGTAATTTTGAGAAATATTAGTTCTTATTTGGAGAAGTTTTCGACAGTAAACAAATTTATAAGGAGTTTTATCTGTTGGTTTTATCCAAATAATTGTATTGGATTTGTGTCGAGATTGATATTATTTTTTATTTTTATTCTATAGCGGACAACGAAGCAGGTGGGACTCCTATATGGTGAGAGAACACCGCCACCCATGGACAAACGTGCCACACTCCGTGCTTTGGTCGCGTTGCCGGGTTTTTTACGCCACATTAGCGGCACTTTTAAGGGCCTCCAATATCCTCACTCATTCAAACACAGTACAAGTACCGTTTCACGGTGAGTATTCTGTGAGCCCGTGGTATCACTTCGGACAAGCCTGCCCCGTCAGGGCGTCAGCATATACTTCTGCATGGCTCTCCCACAGGAAAATATGATACTGTGATAAATAAGAAAAACGATAAATGAATGATGATAATAAATAAAAAAAATAAATGAATGACAAATAAAAGAAAATAGGAAAAAATATTATTAACGAACAAATTTACCTACAAGAATATCCTATTGATACATCTCTTCGTACAAAGTTTATTTATTTTGTAAATTGTGTAGTTTATGTAGAAAAAGGCAAACTGAATTATAAAGCATAAGCGGCCTATACACATCTTTAACGCCAATCGAGTCTTGGGTCTGTTGGCAGCCTATTCTAACGCCCTTAAGATTTACTAATTTGAATTACTTGTGAACCACTTTATACTAAGAAATATATTGTAATAATTTAAATTTGTAATGCAAATATAGTTTGAATAAAATTAACAATAGAATTTTATCGTGAAATTTTTATAAAGATATTTTTATTTAAAAAACCACTAGAGTTCCAGTCAATTATGCAACGCTCTGATACATAATAACTGTCGTTATATTTTGTGTTTACGCTTAATTTGACTTATTTAAATTAATTGCCAATTATCACTTCATTAAAATGATCAGCTCACACGTAGAATGGCTGCACAGGCAATTTTAAACATGACTAGCTACATTGCTGAACATTGTACAAAAGGTATGTTTTTATTTATCATTATGTAGTTACTGCGTCTACAATTATTATATTTATTGTTTGCAGCATAAGAGTCAATAACATTATATGTAAGTATTTAAGTATTTATTTGATTGAAATAGGTAATTTAATTAAAAACACGATCTGAGCAAAACGTCGAAAAAACAGTATATTGGTGACAAGCACAGATTACAGAGTATTATAATAGATGGCGTTCAATGTAGCAATTAATCATTTCAACAGTAAAGAAAAGAATTCATTTTGCCAGTAGAAGTATTTCAAAACCAGTATAAATTGGGAATCTTTAAGAAAAGAGCGTATTCAAAGGTCGGCAGCGCAGCCGCGGCTCTGCAAAGGGCTAGGGGTGTCCATAGGCGGAGGACCGCTTATTTTAGGTGAGCATCCTATCGTGTGCCACCATTTCCAAAAAAAATGTATTAATAAATAGTAATATTTACTTATAACTATAAAACTTTAAAATTAACCTAAGACTTCTCAGTCAATAACGATTAAAAATCTCGTTCAACTATCAAATATTTCGTTGCGTTCAAGTCAAGAGTGAATGCGCAACAAAATATCATCTTATATTTATACTTAAATGAGAACTGTTTCAAATGAAACCCTTTTTGAATAAACATATACATTAATATCTATATATATATATTCTATATAAATAATCCGAAAACAAGCTTCCATTAGTCTTTCCCACGCGCCACAATATTTTGTTACGAGTATTTTCCCAAGTAAATACCACGTAAATCGTGTCACCTGAATATCGATTTGTGTAGTCAGTAAACATGGCCTTTGAGAGTGATGCAAGCGGTGATGCGGAACTAAAACGAGGGATCAAAAACCGCGAATGACTATTTCCGAACGAAATGTTTCCGAATTTGTGCCCGTAATATTAAAGTATATTTTATTTGAACTTAACTCACGCCCATACTTTAATAGATAATTTCGACTAACACTATTATTATATGAATAAATATTTTCAATAAAATTATTTCTAATGGGAGATTTATTAAACACACAACACAGTATATGTGTTATATAGTATAGCTTATAGCACTATACACGTAAATAATTAAACCAAAAATATAATATTCCCAAAGCACACATTTTATAAATTTTTTATTAGGATTGACCTAAATTGCTTTCAAATTCCAATAAATGGTAAGTAAACGGTCCGGTTTGTTCTCATCCTTAATTGCTTTCCTACAGTATACACTTGAAATTTAATAACAGATTTCCTAATCATAGGTACACTTTCACTTTAACCCAAATTCCCTACTCTGGAAGATATTCTGTGATATATTAAAATGACTGGGAGACTTTTAAAAAAGCATACTTATCCTTAAAAGGAAGGCAACGTATGTGCGGACCAGTATATACTAGGAATATCTCAATTTTCTTAAAAAATTGAACAAGGTTAAGAAAACATGATTTTTCTAAAAGTCTTTTCGGATGTCATGTGTTATTAAAGATTGACTAAGGTAAGAATGTATATTATGTTATATTAGATCTCTATTAATATTATGCTGTATTATTTTAACATAAAATGTTGTACACAATAATATTTTTTTTAAATACTGTCATGTTTTTTGTTTAAATGAAAAACATATTTTCGTTTTTGGAACGTTGAAAATCCCATTTAGGAGGTAAAAGCATCAAAAAAACACTTAATTATTCATAAGATTTCCATATAATCCTTGTTCGAAAGTTCTATCCTGTCATGGTACTCAGTGACAAATTACACGCGATATCCAGCCAATTTTTCATGAAAGATATAACGGTTCTACCTCCTAAGTTTTGTTTCGTAAAGCGCGGGATTGATGGTTGCGTGTTCCTCTACCGACGCCCTGATAAATGCCTTTCGACGATACATTTGTTTCAATGTTAACATTGACAATTTCAAAGTTTTCCTTACATGTTTTATGGGAGTGAGTTATAAAAAAACTGTTATAAGTAGAATTAGCTATGTTCTATAGTTAAAATATATTTTGTTGTATATATGTCCATTAATATGATCATTTTTATAAACTTGAATAGTTAAATTCATAATCAAGAGGTTTTTTAAAATTTGACTACAATTTTAGACCGTAAGTACACCGTTCTTGGTATATTAAATCTCAAATAATCTCCTTCAGGTATTACGTAAGACGATTAAAACATATGCACAAAAGCTATCGATCCATTGAACAGTGCATATTGCGTCTTCGACTAATACCCGGGTTTCAGCGCTTTTATGCTTAAACCGGGCTAATATCCGTTTTGAAAGTTTCCCGCTCAATAACACAGACTGCCAATCTCCGCCGGATATTTCTTTACCGTCATCAATACACCGAGATAAAGACGCCTTTGCACTACAGAAACATTATTAAGTGGAACTCATGCACGCAATTTTCTCTGACTAAAAGTTTACTTTAGTTGAGGTATAACAAACCTTGATGGTTCAATGGTACAGATAGGAAGCGTATCATTCAAATTCACTTTTAAGTAGGTGTAAGATTAGGAATTACCTTTTTTTGTATAATATTATAATATTATTTTCTGTTCTCGCCTAATATTTTAAGAATATAAATTAAATTCACTATAATTAGTTTAATAATTCGTAGGTTATATATTTTAGTAGTGGCGAAAATTTTTTAATAATTTATATAAGCAAACCATTTCTCAGCTAATGGCTCCCCAGATCTGCATAGTACAAAACTTACCAATGTTTTAGTACATCTAGGTTCAGTATCGTACGACTATACGAGGTCTATTTCTAACTTCATGGCGTTGACGCGAGTTAGCCTCCACCCTTGTTTAGCTCTACGAGTACAGGCCGCTTTGAGCAACAGCCAAAAATCATTGAAAAAAGAGATTTTTTTTGTCATTCTTAAGGTTTTTGAAATCCTCACTCTTCCACCGAAACATAGTAGAAGTACCGTTTCATGTACAGCTACTATTTCATGCTGAGTATTCTGTGAGCCCATGGTATCACTTCGGACGAGCCAGCCCAATCAGTGCATCAGCATATGCTTCAGTATGGCTCTCTCATGGCTGCGACAGTATTAAAGCTTTCGCCCGGCAATTGTCAAGCCCTTACAGAGACCGAATAAATTATAAATTAAATTTTAAATTTATTCAAACTGGGATTCTTACCCGATATCTCTCGCTTCGTTGTAGGCTGATAAAACTTCTTAGCTATAAGGCTCTTAAAAAGATCCAGTAGAACCATCACTGTACGTCCATAACAGCTTCATTTGTCTGTTCCCTAATTTCTCATTATATCTGTACAAAGTACTTTCTAAGCTTTCCGCGTTAGAATTCTTAATTAGTAAAGTTATTTAAATTGGCTACTGAAAGTCATTAATTTCTTTTTGATTCAACGAACGAATCTCTCGTAAGTTAAATATCTAAATCGGTTCACGTTTCTGATCGTATCGGTTTGGCTTAGTAGTTCTCGCATCTTACACGCAATTAGAAATGCGTGGGAAGTCCTAATTTCGAACCCCGCAAGATAATTTTAGTTATGTTCTATAAATTTTATTAATATGATAATAGGTACCTAAAGTATTGTATGAGTTTAAGAATTAAATATATATAAATATAAGAAAAATTTGGCTCTCTCATTCAATCTATATTTCTTTTTTATTTTATAGCATCATATATGCTACAACATGGCTCTCCTACGAGTGCGACAGTATTAATACACACGACGGGCCACTTTTAAGCCTTTCGAGAGACCGAATAAATAATAAATTAAATTATAATTGTTCGGACCGGGATTCGAACCCGATATTTCGAGCTTCATGGCACACTTTCAAAACCAGTAAGCTACGAGGTTCTCTAAATGTGATACTTAAAATAGTACTCATAAAAAATATACGTCTTTTCACAGCAACCGTATCGATTTTTAAGTCGTGCGAAAATGTCCCAAATGTCCATTTTTGTGAAACAAGAGCCTTTATGGAACCGGATCTTTTTCACAATCTTTCTCTTTTTTGAAATGGTAAAGCCTTAAACAAAAGAGCGTAAAAAAGTGTTGACGATCATAAAATATCTATTTACTATGTATACATCTTCGTATATTTAAATTAGAAATAATTTAGTTTCCCGTTTTTACTGATAAACCATTTATATATTAAAATGTTTTTAACAAAATCTCCGCCTACAAGAATATCTATGTCACCTACACCAATCATTATCTATAAGTAATAATTCTAGAGTAAATTTAATTTAAGATGCCAATAGTATTTTGCATTTGGCAATTTAGCTTAGCATTACTAAAAACTCTACTAAAATAAAGAATAACTTTTTGAACTATAGCTGCTTCAGTCCTTCAACATAGTATAAACAAAGACGGATTCAATTCAATTGTTTTTCATAGGTTTTTGACTCTCTCTCTCTCTCTCTTTTCTTTTGACTTCTGTCTCCTATATCTAATTACAAACCAAAAATACTTTTATATAATATTATTTTTTAAATTCTATATGCGCTATAGGAAAGGACCAGGAGGGTCTTCTATATGGTAAGTAAACACCGCCTCCACTGAACAAACGCGGCAAAATCCACGCATTGTTTGTGGTGCCGGCCTTTTACGCCACTTTAAGTGCAGCAATTTAAAGGGCCATCGATATCCTCACTCACTCTGTGAAACACAGTTCAAATATCGTTTCACGCAGAGCATTCTGTGAGCGCATGGTATCACTTAGGACGAACCGGCCTAATTAGTGCGTCAGCATATGCTTCAGCATGGCTCTCCCACGGGTAAAATATTATAAATTAGGATGAGTATTGTGTTAAATTAAAGTAAAGGTATTATGTCATAACGCTGTCGGGGATATTGTTCAAAATCAAAAGTGCCAGATCATCTCATCCTTTGTAATATTTCAGACCCAAAAGCCTTATTATATCATTAAATGACGATGCAAGACGTCGCTCACCTGGTAGTATTTTTAGCCATATTAGAAAATACCAAACCGCAATCGAATTGAGAAAAAACATTGTTTTTCAGTTACTAGATAAGTTGTAAGTGTAGTGACAAGTTTATAGGTAATAGGTAATATTATAATATTTTGACAGCCTCGTAGCTTAATGGTTTTAAAAGTGTACAATGAAGCGAAAGGTATCGGATTTGAAACCCGGTCAGGACAATTATAATTTAATTTATAATTTATTAGGTCTCTGTAAGGGCTTGACAGTGAGTGGCCGGCGAGTGTCTTAACACTGTCGCATCCGTGTGTGTAGTGATACCACGGGCTTACAGAAAATGGTGAAACAGTGTGAAACGGTATTTGTACTATGTTCCGTAGTGAGTGAGTAAAAAAGTAAACTTAAAAGTACCGCTTAAACGCTGTAAAAAAGCCAGCAACACAAGCAACGCGTGGACTGTGGCGCGGTTGCTCATGGGCAGCTGTGTTCTCTTACCGTATAGGAGACCCACCTGCTCCATTGTTTGATATAGAATAAAAAAGTAACAATTTAATATAAAGCTTTGGTTTGATGTCCAACTTGAAAAGTGACTCAACTCAATAGAAAAAACGCTCACGTGTCAATCTGTGTAACTTTTTAAAATTTTGTGGTAATAAAAAGTATAGAACGTACGTTATATTTATTCCGCAAGTTACTTGGACCCCATCCAGATGTCATTCAGGATAAAATCCACTGGAAACCAGCCATGAAATAAAATAAGAGAGCCACGGTGCGTGCCTCAATAACTTGTCAGTATGAATTGAATGGTATATTGCGAAGGTATTATTAAATTTAAGGGACATTTTTGTTTCTCAGTGTTATTAATTGAATTTCATTCCACAAATCTTCTCCTAAAAACAAGATTAAGTATCCTAGGAAAAACATTACTAAATGTGTATGTTAGAAGTAACTAAATATATAATTAGTAAAAAACCTTTCTACTGTTAAGTAAACCACCGTAAACCTTTTTGCCCGTGACTTAGGAGATGATTGATGTGCTCACCGCTAAAATGTAATAACTTTTGTATCGTGCAAATAGACAACGCTTAATTATAATAGCTGAATAGCAACTTAATTTTCATTTTGTAAAAGAATTAGTAACATTGAATATGTGTCTTTAATTATTGTCAATAATGCAAATATACACTGTGAACGCGTTATTGGACTTTTTCCTGTTGTCAAACGAAAAAGGATATTGATATTCTGAATGTTTAAAAATAAACATCCAATATTGAGATTTTTGTTCGAGGCGTACGACGTTTTCGACTTAATATCCTGATATGAAATATGAAATACAAATTTTTTGATGTATTAATGATATTAACTTTTTCGCTCCAAATATTTGCTTTGGTGGTTTTGACTAGATATTAATATGTCTTACGTTAATTTTCCCAATTTGTTACAAAGAGGAATATGAAAAACCTCAGATGAGGAAAATTATCACGTTATGAAATTTATCCCTATTTAGATCTTATAAAACATAATTTTATTATATGTTTAAAAAATGCATCAAATTAAAAGATTTAAAATTAAATTTTAAAAATTTGTATGTAAATAAATAAGTAATGTATGAAATTAGGAACAAAGTTTTACAAAATATTTTACTAAATCAAGTTATTCTTTTAATTACTAATAAAGAAGTAAAATTTTCGTGGATTATAAAAAAAATCTGAACTTGCAATATCTTATAATATATTTTTTAAAAGTATTTTTGAAATAACAACCGCCCCATTTGGACTCAGCTTAAACTTTTCAATAATTAGAATGAAACGTCAAATGAAAGAACGGCAAAACAGATGCACTCGAATTTTTCACTTCATTTATAATATTATTTTCCTAATAGCCAATTCCATGACCCGGTCGCGAGTGTCTTGGCGTAGTTTAAGCGCAGCTTCGCCGCTTAATCGAGCAATTTAGCATAATGAATACGGTCCACTACTGAGCAGACATCTTAAGCCTCCGTTTTATAAAAGCTTCTCAAATTCTCAAACAAATTGTGCTGACGTTTTAAGAGTTATACGGGATTTATGTTTGCTATGCTAAAAGCGTTTTTTTAATGTTTCTCATTGTAGCAAAGATGTCTACAGAAAACGTTGTTGGATTTATTTATTGTGAATAATAAGCGGGCTTACCGCGGCTTATATACCTTTGGCACTCTATATCTAACAAATGTATTTAAAAGGCCCATAGACATTGAAGAGTTACTGTTTCTTATGTAAACACATTTTCTATACAAAAATCATATTGCTTAAAAGAATCATTTGCCAGTTACGCAATAATTTCTGACAATCTATGGTAAATTATATTCAAAGAGCTATTACGTAACCTGTATATCATGCTAAGAACTGAGTAATCATGTATGCATTTTTAAAGTAGTCGGTACATTGTACGAGGCACTCTCTGGTATTAAGTTAAATAGCTCTCATAAAGGTTTCTTTCAAGATCAAGTGCCTTTCGTGACATTTTGATAGAGTGGCTTGTACAAGAAAATAATGGACGTGTATAAACACATGAGCGAAAACATGAGCGATCGAAGTGGGTTATATATACATTAGATATAGATACGTTACCTACAGGTTTGATAGGTAATGAGAGTAGTAATTTTTGGTTTAATATTCATGACCAAAAAGAAAAATTATTAGTAAACATGGATATGAAGCTAAGGAAATCGAAATATCGTTTGAACATAAAGCTTATAAGATAAATCTGAACCTGGGTAGGAAATGCAAAACAAATATTTATCTTAATTCTATAGCGGATAATGGAGCAGGTGGATCTCATGATAAGAGAACACCACCACCCATGAACAAACGCGCCAAAGTAGTTTGTTGAGTTGCCGGCTTTTTACGCCGCTTAATCGGCACTTTTAAGGGTCTCCGATATTTTCAGTCACTCTGCAAAACACAGTATAAGTACCGTTTCACGCTGAGTATTCTGTGAGCCCGTGGTATCCCTTCGGATGAGCCGGCCCAATTAGTGCTTCAGCGTGGTTCTCACATGGGTGCGACATTATTAAGACACTCGCCCGGCCGCTGTCAAGCCCTTCCAGAGATCGAATAAATTATAAATTAAAATATTATTTTTAATTGCCCGGACTGGGAATCGAACCCGATACCTCTCGTTTCATTGTATACTTTTAAAATCTTTTAGCTACGAGCCTCCCAAAAGTTACTTTCTAGTATCAGTTGCGAAATAGTTCAATGGAATTTCTAAACCAAAATATATTTCCTCTTAGGACTTGACAACATGTGAAAGTAACGCAATAAGAAACGGTCTGTTAACGCTCCAATATCAATCAAATACGAACCCCAATATTAAGACATTTGGCACTCTTTGATTGCTTTCGGAAGTGCTATATTGACACAATTATCGATTCGAAATAAATAATTATATTACGAACAGTTCCTTTGTAAAGAGAAGAAATTGTGTTAAAATGAGTATTTGTTCGGCTCGTCTGAAGTGATACCGCAGGTTCACAGAACACTCAACATGAAACGGTACTTGTACTGTGGAGGCCCTTAATCGTTCCGCTTAAGCAGCGTAAAAAGCCGGTCACACGAACAATGCGCTGACTATGGCGCGGTTGTTCATGGGCTGCTGTGTTCTCTCACCGCATAAGAGATTCACCTGCTCCGATGTCCGCTATAGAATAAAAAAAAGTATTTAATAATACTCGATATATTTATTTGCAATATACATATGAATTTATAAGTTAATTAGAAACCATGTACACAATTAAATGAATTAAATAAAGATTCTCTTAAATGGGTTTCATCGATAGTGAAATACTTTAATAAAACTGGAAATGAAAGTGCACTTACTGTTATAACCTGAGTCAGCCATTTTGGCACGGGACGCTGCTACTCGATTCCATAAACGTATATGAGATACTACAAGATACTTAAGTTTTATTTTCTCTTCCAATTGTTTGCGTAAAAATTTACCATTCC
>DWCF01005826.1:0-13460 GCA_018230265.1 Delias oraia
AAAAAACTACCTTTTGCTGTGAATCCAAAGGAATATCCGATGAAAAGGCATAGAAATAAACATGAAATCATTTTGAAAAATAATGAGCGCAATCATATACTGACTGCCCCTTTTAAATCTTTATGAGAAATGCCAGTAAATTAACGAATAAGAAATAGATAGCTATAAGGCACTTGTGTAGACTGGAATGCGATTCGTCGTGATTCGTGAACATACGTTTTTAAATGTTTGTGCTCTGTGCACTTGTAGTAGACGAATTTGTTGTAATCTGTAATTATAACTTTGCGATCGCGAAATTACTTCAAAATCCATCAAGAAATAAATATAAATGCTATGAATGGCTATGAAAGATATCCTAGGGTTCCTTGTATATTAAAAAGAAGATACTTTGGAATCAGTTCGTATAAATGGATTTATTCGAAACCCAATACAAAGTTTTCAGTCTATTAGGTGCATAATGTGACACCTACAATCCGCCCAAGTTCAAGTCGCGTCTATCTTTGCGCATGAAGATGTCTCTCTATAAGATATACGTGCACCCTGATTGATAACCTCCTGATACCCTCACCTCACCTACGCGGCGCCAGCGTGGTTTGCGCTTTGCAAAGAGACCCATCTCCGATAGCAAGTCGTCGTCCAGAAACAGACACTCCAACGCATAGTTAAAACGCCACGCTACCTTTTGTGTGCTATCCGGATGGACCTGTGGATGTAGAGCGTTGACGAGTTCCAGATGCAACGCAACTCGCAGTGACGATGTTCGAGAGGGCGGACGCCTCCCGATTTCGGCATCTTCACCGCATCGCACCGTGCCTCTCTAGGCCACCGAAGCAGCGGCCGTTTTCTTAAATCCAATAACGTAACTTCAATTTAATGTCGCGGCGGCGCCATCGCCGTTTCGCTCTCGAACTTGACGATACTGCTGCCGCGTGGGAGTGTTCGTGAGTGTCGAGGAGTACCTCGACCGCAACCACATACGACGACCCCGAGGACAGGAACGACAGCTTCCTCCACTGGTCGCACCACTAAACCTCTTCCGTATAATCTTGTTCGGCCTTGACGGCCGGCATGGACTCCTCAGGGTCTGTGACCAGAATTTGTGATGAAAGTAGATTTCATCACAAATTGAACTGTTTCAGTAAAATTAAAATTTCTTAGAACTAATATATCAATATAGATTTTAAAATTTTACCATTTCGCCGAACGAGAATATTTATCGTGAAACCGAATGCCGTTTTGTGATTTTAAATTTGTTACTCTGTATATTATATTTTGCTGTCAGTCAAAATGATTTATGGACTGATAAACATATTAATTCTGTAACTAATATATATAATTGATATTGTTTCATAAAGTGTATGGTTTTTTAATAAATAATATCAAATGTGATTTTTGTACATAATATATATTATTTAAAATAGCCAAACATAAATAATGGAAGTTAATTATTAAATCTAAAAATTATTATTGATGTGTTTTTATTATAATAAGATATACATTGAGAATTTATTTTAAAGTTATAGTAAAAATGAGTAGAAAACCGATATCATTTGGCAAAATAACTCTTAATTTTCAAAGAGAGACGAGTGATAATGGAGCATCGTCGGGTTTTGGTACATTTGATCGCCCAATTCAAGAACAGAAAGAGATCGAAGAGTTAACGGAAGACCTGGAAAATCAACACGTACAACAGGTGATGGGTATAAAAAATTTTGGAAAAAAAGCTAAAAATTTTGATATAGAAGAAATGATGGAGAAAGCAAAGAAAACTGCACAAGAAGTTGCAAAGAAGTCAATGGAATCAAGGGTAGATTTCAGAAACAGTGATGAGTCGGTAATAGGTCCCTTACTGCCATCAGAGCAAGAAGACGAAGATGTTATAGGTCCACCTATACCTACAAATATTATCACGAAAAAGTCAGAAACGGAAGAAACAATAAAAATTAAAAATAATGACGAAGAGGATAGTTATGATGAGCTTAGTGGTTCTGAAGATGAAGATTTACCCTTAGAAAAACAAATACCAAATACACATGAGGTAAATTACCCCAGTGCATCTTGTTTGGATTATAGTCAACAAACAAACAAAATATCAATCCTGTGAGGATTGAATGTGTATGATTGTTTTATTTATAGACATAACATAATATCAACCCCAGAATTAAAATAAATAACTATTACAAAAGAAATAGATAGGCATAAATAAGATATACAAAAAGTAGATCCTTGATTAGATAATGGAATTGTGTTCAGTTTGTAAATTGTCTGATATCCTTATTACAGGTAGAGATGCATCATGGTTCCAAAGCAGTAGTAGCCTTGGCTGTGGACCCTTCAGGAGCCCGTTTGGCCACTGGATCCATTGACTATGATGTCTCCTTTTGGGATTTTGCTGGTAATATTCTAGATAAACCATATAATCTATTTTTTTATTAGATAATACTAATTTATTATTATTATATTATATAACCTGCCAAGCATGATGATTAAGGCAAAACACCCTCCTTTTGGGGGAGGCCTATGTCCAGCAGAGGACTTGATAGGCTGATGATGATGATGTTGATGATAATACTGATGTGTTAAATAAAGAGTACCTTAGTACATTAAAACTACACACATTAAAGAATTAAAACTTTTGTTTTTGGAGTTAATAACCCCTTTCCACATATTTTAAAAAACACCTAGATATATATTTAAAAAATATATTTCAGGAATGGATTCATCCATGCGCTCATTCCGTACGCTCCAACCTTGTGAGAACCATCCAATTAGGGCTCTCCAATATTCTGCTACTGGTGATTCAATCCTGGTAGTCAGTGGTTCAGCTCAAGCTAAAGTTTTGGATCGTGATGGATTTGAAGTATTAGAATGTGTTAAGGGTGATCAGTATATAACAGATATGGCAAGGTATATACTATATTTATTTAAATTAATGCATAAGAAAAATAAGATTTTCCCATAAACCCAAGTATATTATTAGAAGTGAAAACATATAATATTATTTTACACATATAATTTGGAAAATTATGTATATTATGTATAAAATCAATGCCACTTTGTGTTGTAAATTTATAAATCAAGAACGGGTGCCCTTATTAAAACTAAATGTTTAGGCTGTGTTTAGACTATTTAGTAGATGGTTTATGTTAAGTTCGGTCAATCTTTTTGTAAGTGGGAATTATGCTGTCAAATTTAAAAATTCTATATGTAGCGAACATATCGCATCACTAGATTTTCATATAAAACTTTATCCTTATTATTTTCAGAACAAAAGGTCACACAGCAGCTCTCAATAGTGGATGTTGGCATCCACACATTCGTGAAGAATTCATGACTTGCTCGCAAGATGGTACTTTACGTCTTTGGTTAACAGAAAACCCTAAACAGCAAAAATCGGTTATTAAACCTAGACAGCAGGGTGGATTAAAGACCAACCCTACTGCATGTGCATTTTCTAGAGATGGAAACACTGTTGCTTGTGGTTGTTTTGATGGCTCCATACAAATGTGGGATCATAGAAAAAACTTTGTTAATACAACAAGTGTTCTTAGAGACGCTCATCAAAAACAAACAGAAATTTCAAGCATTGCTTTCTCTTACATAAGCTCATACCTTGCCAGCAGAGGAAATGATGATACACTTAAACTTTGGGACCTTAGGTCTTTCAAAAAACCATTAAAAGTTTTTGGGAATCTTTTCTCAAGATATGAGCAAACAGACTGCAACTTTAGTCCTGATGATGCAATGATTTTTACAGGTGAGTCTCTTAAACCAAAACAAGATATTGGACAACTAATTTTTTATAATACAAAAACATTTGAAACTGTAACAAGTATAGAAGTAACCAAATCACATGTTATTAAAGCAATATGGCATCCAAAATTGAACCAAATATTTATCGGCTGTGGTAATGGAGTTGTAAAATGCTATTATGATAATAAGAGAAGTTTACGAGGTGCTAAATTATGTATAGTCAAAATTCATAGAAAGAAACAGTCAGTAGAAGTTGTTAGCTCCCAGCAAATTATTACACCACATGCATTGCCATTATTTAAACAAGAGAAATTAAGAACAAATAAAAAGAAAATGGAAAAGGAAAGACTGGATCCGCTTAAATCCAGAAGACCTGATCTTCCCATAACCTCCGGTCAAGGTGGCAGAGTAGCAGCTTCTGGTAGTACATTGAGTTCATTTGTGATAAGAAATTTAGGGTTAAGTAAGAGAGTGAATGATGAACAAGATCCT
Organism: Delias oraia; assembly: GCA_018230265.1. Taxonomy (NCBI): domain Eukaryota; kingdom Metazoa; phylum Arthropoda; class Insecta; order Lepidoptera; family Pieridae; genus Delias; species Delias oraia. The sequence goes on from DWCF01005826.1 coordinate 4,246, forward strand.
AGAGAAGCAATTCTGAAGTATGCAAAAGAAGCAGCAGAGAATCCATTCTGGGTGGCACCTGCATATAAAAATACCCAGCCAAAAACAATTTTTGCAACCGAAGAAGACCCTGGCCCCTCTGATGCAAAGAAACCTAAAAGTGAATAAATCATATTCAAATATAAGGATTGTAGTTTGTTTTTTATTATAAAATGCCATGGAAGAGCCATGCTTAAGCATATGCTGACTCACAAATTGGGCTGGCTCGTCCGAAATACCACAGGATCACAGAATACTTAGATTAGATATGGTACTTGTAATGTGTTCCGCAAAGTGAGTGAAGATATCAGAGGCCCTTAAAAATGTCGCTTAACCGGCGTAAAAGCTGGTAACACAACCAATGCGCGGACTGTGGCACGGTTGTTCATGGGCGGCGGTGTTCTCTTACCATTTAGGAGACCCATCTGTTCCGTTGTCTTGCTATTCCGTTGTCTGCGTTCAATATTCTAGACATTAAAACATGTTTTATTACGATATCATTTCACCAAGCTCAAATGACACACAGCTGAAGTTTTTTTCGTCCTTTAAAAAACTACTTAAATTATTTGAGATTTAGATATAATGAGATATCAATTTTGGAAATAATATTTATTTTATCTTAATTGTTTAAATCTAGACTACATAAAACTAAATTAACATTAAGAAGTTGCTGCTATACTTTGTTGTGGTTCACTTGTATTTGATACAAATGGATTGATCGGACCACGGGGAGAATTCTGAAATACGAAATAGTCAATGTATAAATAGAAAAAGACATTTAGTTTATCTTAGCAGTATCTAACATGATGTTGGACTCACCAATTTCTTTGCTCTCTCTGTGAGTATTGAAAAAGCAAAGTGGTTAAGAACCACTCCAACTGGTAAAGCTACACCTTGGAATCTATATAGTTGCTTAACATCACTTTCTAAGGAACCTTTAAAAAATAATACAAAGTATTATTATACTTTATTATTTTACTTATTTACGATACACCTCATGGATCAGATATTTTGAAGAAATCTGCATATAAAAGAGGAGGAGGAGCTGTTTGGACTGATCCCTGCTGTTGAATTTCAACATCGAGGCATAATGCAAAGTTTCAGCGCTTTCACTACGATGTTTGTCGTTCCACATCTGAGCGTTTTTAAGGCATTTTGTGTCGCTTACCACCTCTCTGTGGAATTAGCTGCCAGCGGGCGTATTTCCAAACCAATACGACTCGGGGACCTTCAAGAAAAGAGCGTACATTTTCCTTAAAGACGCACCCACGGATCTGCAAGGGCTGGGGGTGTCCATGGGCGGAGGACCATTTGCCCTAGAAGAGCCTCCTACTCTTTTGTCACTGATGAAATAAGAAAAAAGGACTTACGTTAGAAATACTGGAAAAAATTTACAATTGAAAACACTTACCAGTTACCTTATGTACAGAACAAACTGCAAGCTTTCCTATTTGTGCTGTATTGCTTATCATTGGACCTTTTGATATATCCACATGTTTGTCTATTTTATATAATGTTATTTTCCCTGTAATAAACAAATGTACATATTTAAAACATTCCTTGCTATCTTAATTTTTATATGTGCTAATTATATACTATTATAAATATATTTATATTATTTTGGGGGAGGCCTATGTCCAGCAGTAGACTTGAATGGGCTGATGATGATGATGATGATAAATATATTTTAATTACTATAATACTTACCATTAGCCCTAGCAATACTTGGAATCTGTCTACTTTTATGCTCATTGTCTATAAACATTTCCATAGCCAGTTGTTCAGACACATCTAATCTCTCTATTGGGAATCCCTTTCGAGTCAAAATTACATATTCTGCACTAAGTGTATGAAGCTCTTGCTGCGTTGGTTGCCAATCAGACAAGGTTGGCAGGTCTACATCATAAATGAATGAACCACTGCGGACTGAAAAACCAAAAAAAAAGTTCTTTTTTTGCATTAAGGCTTGACTTACTTTCCATTTTTACTAACATCAATGTGTTTATTATTGATTTTTGTTTAAATTTGAATATTATTATATTAAATTATTGTTTAAATAATTCACTATTTATTTACAAATTTCTTCTACAATGATTAATAATTCTAAATGATTTCAATTGTTTTCAATTCCATTTTTGTTCTATATAATTACTCACTGTCAGGTCCAGGAAAGCTATGTAATTTAACAGGCACACTGTCTTTGAAGGCTGCTGTTACACAAGCGCCAAGCACAAGTGAACAACTTCTCCAGAAAGCTTTGTTGACTTGGTGTGGGTCAGACACCATGAAGTTTTGGAACTATAAATAAAATATACATAATAAATCTTAAATTTATCTCAAAACTAAATGGATTAATACAAATATGCAGAAGTCCAAATATTAGTTTAGAGTAGATATGAGGACTAAATAGTATTTAAACTGATATAAAAATTAATATTATTTTATTATATAGTTGAACTTTATAATCAATAGTGAGGTTGTAAGAATTACTTCTAAAGTACAGCTGTCAGTTAGAGGTTTATGCATATCCCAATAAACTGTACCATCCAGGAGAGCTAATGCACTGCTTTCAACATGCCACTGGCTAAAATCTGAAAAGGCAAATTAATAATTTAGGACTGCTAAAAGTAGATGAGATATTTACAAATGATATGTACTGAATAAGGAAAATGATGTAAATTTTCTCTTTAAAAAGCATCTAAGAACATAGTATAAACTTTAGGATTTCGAACTGCTTCTTATGCTCAAACTTACGTTTAGCGCAATCGTGCGGTGTGGAAATATTTTTGTTCATTACCAATGTGCAATCTTTAGGTACACCTTTATAATTTATTTCGATTTTTTCAATTCTTCCAACTTTTTCTAATTGCCGCTTCTTTTCAAGCATAAACAAATGATTTCTTCGGTCAATAGCTTCTTTTGAACTGAGAAATCCTTAAAAATAAAACAATTCCAAAAGTTAATAAGGAAACCTTATAGAAAATAGTAATCTGAATATAAAAAATATACTTTTAGATAAAGTAGTAGTAAAACTATGATTATAAAATAATGATTTGTATATAAATTGGGTATTTAACTTCATTTTAATTTAATTGTCTTTTTACAATTTTCCCTATCAAAATTCAAAACAAAGTCAATGCTGAATATTCGAAATGTAAAAGGTTAGTTCACTATTACTACAATCGTAACCACAGATTAACATCAATTTTACCTATCGAAAAATACAGTTAACATTCGTTATTTTTATAAAAACTGCAGTTTGAAATCTTAATTTTTGCTTTCATTTTAACATATTTATAATGAAATAACTTAATTTGAGTAAATAAATAGAAATAATCTTTTAATAATGATTTCTATTATAATTTTATCTTCTTTTATTGGATATGTAATATTTTGTTGATGGTAATAAAAAATCCAAAGGTTAATTATTATTTTATTTATTAATTATTATTAAAAATGTTTATTCTTAAATTAACCAACCATTGTCCTTTTCCTACCCCTTGCTCTCACCTCTTCAAATTTATTGAGAACTTCTTTAACATTATAAGATTTATTTTTGCTTTTGTTTTTTTTGTAACCTTCTAAAATTTTAGGAAATAAATCTGGACAGTCATTATGTGTACTTATAATTGCTCTTTCTAAAACATACAAATCAACACCCATATCTTCTGCACTAGAATCTGTATGAGACAAACCAAAATCAATCATAGCTATATCTATATTTTCTAGTCGCAGCAAGTTTGAATCACTTAAAGGAATATTGTTTTCAATCACCAATATATTGGAGGTGGTCAGATCCCCATGAATCATACTATTTTCATGTAATATTCGCACAGTTTCACCAATTTTTTGAGCAAGTACATTAAGTCTGCTATCCACTATATTAAGTGCTTCCTGCTTTTTAGTGTTAATAATAAAATCTTTTGCTGTTATACTATGTTCAAAATATTGCATATAAATACGCCTTCGGTCAAAATCAACCAGATATAAAGTAGGCGTTTTTACACCAATAGTTTTACAACGAACTATTGACCGGGCTTCATTTTTAATCCTTTCTTTTGTTATAGTTTCATCAAGATCAGGATGACGATATTTTTTCTTAAATCGTTCTTTAACAAGTGTTGGCTTTCCTAAATAATTGCAGATAAAGATTTTGGCTTCGGCACCTTGTTTTAATAATTTGAATTCTTCACACATTTTCACATAACCCTAAAACAGTTAATAAAGAAGATTTTTTTATTATTTATTTCATTCGTTCTATATAATAAGCAATAAATAATTGTTTATTTTAAATGGAGAAAGAGTAATTACTAATAAATAAACAATACCAAAAACCAATCTTATAAATTTCGTTTCAACGTCAACATGAAATTTAAAGTTCACAGACCTCTAATCTTGAAGCTTGTCATAAAAAATTGATATAATTCGTTCATGGGTCTATGTGAAAATTTTCTGTTTTCTAAAAATTCGGATTTATAATTATTTGTAAAAATAAAAAAAGTCATTACTATTACAATTTTTATACCGATTAATATAAACTTTTTAGTCTGTGGTAAAACGAGCTGTAATAGCACGCAATCGTTTACCCGGGAAAAACTCTACATACTTTTAAAACGAAAGTATTAAATAATATTCATATTGATATTATATATAAAACTTTATATAATATGAATCTTTATGGAATTAATCGGTAACATCTGCCATAAGCATACGCCAAAAATATAGATATAATTGTTCAATTTATTTTATATTTAACTCGTTATTAACACATAGAAGATAGATTTTTAAAACAATTTATAACAATTGAAGATCGACTAACGTGTGATTCTAAATAAGTGTAATTATTATTTCTTAAAGTGAAATGAAAGTCAGATAATATTATCATTCGATAAGATCACGATATTAAAAAAGGATATGCATTGAACATTCGCGCAACTCCAGTGTAGCTGTGTAGCACGTTTCGAGGAGGGAGGCTGTGCGGGCGGCATTTTGTTCATTGCAGTCGTATCGGTCGGTACCTCGCTTCACTTAGATTGTTCAGATCGAAATTCATGGATGTGATTTATTCAATCTAGTGGTATTTTAACGATTGAGCGACGGTGCGGCGTTTTCTACATTTTTTTACTAAGCGTATCTGCGTGTTTCTAGTGCTAATTTTGTAGTGTTAATTGTTAAAATGTCCGTGGAGGGATTGGAATACGAGAACATCGTTCAAAATGGGCCTAAAAAGGTGAGTCTGAATATTATCATTTTACTCTTATTCTATTATTAAATAAAATTATTATAAATAGCATTTAGGTTAAATACAAAAAATATGTTAATTTTAATTTTAAATTCGATTTATCCTTCCTTTTTATCAATATTTTTGGCACTAGATTTTTAATTGTCATTTCATTTGATATTAATATAAGTAATTATTTTGCGATATATAAAATGAAAATAGGAAACAATATATACGTTAATATATTTAACCTATAATATAAACGTTAATGATTATTTATTGATTTTATTAAAATGTATATCAACCAAAAAACTATTGCAAGAGACATAGGAAATTGTAGTTAGTATTTATCTATAGAATTTAAGCGTGGTTAGTCTTACTCATGGCACGCCTAAGCTATTGAGACGTAAGGGGGGTGAAGTGGCTATATGTCTGGCTGGGTGCAGTAGGTATATGCACCGGCCCAATACGATAATGTGATTTCTGTCTGCGTTTTGTTTTGACACTGGGAGCTTTTTGTTTGAGGGGTTAATGACGTTCGTAATAAAGAATGTGTCGTCTAGGATTATTTTCAAACTCCACCTATTTCTTAAACAAAAGCGTGATGAGTAACGACCTGACAGATATAGAATATATTATTTTTAAACGTATTAAAAGTAGGTATTTTGGTCTGTGTTTTTCTGTGGTTTGAAAGAAGTTTTTAGTTTATATTTAAAAAATTTATACGTATCAAAGGAGGTCATTTAAGGAATTAAGTTAGGAAAGGAAGGTAATTTTTCCGATAGAATAAGTGATCCCCTAGATTTTCATTATTTAAAAAAATATGTATTATTTATTATATGTATAGATAGTAGTTTTCATTTTTATATTATAATTCTAATTTGAGAACTTCATTTGGTAAAGATGTTAAGTAAATATTAAACTAGAATTGAAATTTCATATTTCTAGGTAAGGTTGTACAACATAGAATTTATAGATCACAAGAACACATTATTTAAGATAAAGTTTTATTTTATCTTTAATAAAAAAAATTTATGTTATATTTATTTATTTTAATATTATTATTTTATATTTTTTTTATCTTTAATAAATTAAAGATAAATATTATTTATATCTTTAGATCTATAAAGATAAATATCTTTATCTCACTGCAGCGCGTGATTCCTATTCATAGCAGTTACTAACTCAAAAAGTCAAATTTAATTTAACAGTTACCTAGTACTTGAAAATTCTCATTTGAACTCGATGTGTCTTTAAATTAGACGTAACTACACGATACAAAGTTAAAATAAAGCGACCTTTAAATACATAATTTTATGACAAATATAACCGTGATAAGATATAATTCTTTATAAATTTGATTAATAATCTAAATTTACGACCATTGGGCAAAACTTAGACTCCAATCTACTCGTTCCAGTGCTCTTCTTTTATATAAACGTAGATAAATATATTAACTTACCTCCTTACACTTAAATTTTACTAAATCAAATTATAAGATTTCTTTGTTTTTTTTTAAACCATGGCAATCGGTGGTGGACAAGCGATCCCAAGTCCATAGACACCCCTAGGCCTTGCAGAGCCATGATAGCTTTGCCGATCTATTAGGGATAGGTACGCTTTTTTTAAGGTCCTCAGATCGTACTGGTTTGGGAATACCTGTGAAAGTAGCTGGTTCCATAGAACGGTAGTGCCCAGAAAAAAATTCCTTAAATAACGCTCAGTTGTGAAACTAAAAACATCACGTTGGTACATTTTCAAGGTTCCAAGGTGTCGTATTTTAAATACATAAATGTGAATGCACGTCAGCATATCGAAGATAAAATATTAAAATATTTATGACGTTATTTTAATCAAACAAACCTTTATAAGTAAGACGTTATACTACAAAATTTACGATGTAGGTAATATAAATATGTAACAATTTACAAATTCATAGGAAAATATTAAGAAGCGGTGAATAACTTTCACGTTCCAAGTCACTCACTGGAAAAACGTCCAAATAAAATGTTTTATTACCTACTTAGGTAAGTGTATTCTAGTTCTTTGTTATATAATGTTGGATTTCAGTTACTTTTGGTGAAAGCAAGCAACGGAGCATTTGATTTTTATCATCACATTTTGGATGTAATTTTTTACCATTAAAATTACATAACGTAATTAAAATTCTACTGAAATTATTTAAATTTATGTTAAAAATTAACTCTCCGTAAACGTAAATTTTAATTTAAACGTTATATCAACTATATTAATTTGAAATCATTTTTAACTTAATAGAATTAAAGAAAATAAATCAATTTAACGAGATTTTTCCATACATTAACAAAACGAGAATCCTATTCAATGTAGAGTCACATTTAAATTATTATTTCTCTTACCAACTGACTGATCTCATCCAGTAAATAAATGTATATCATATTAGAATACAATACACTTGCCAAATGTTACAAATTTTATATAAAAAATGACAAACCCATGATGAAATTAATAAAATAATAAATCTATCCGTCAGATAATAAGTTATCTGTGCAGAAAGGACAAACAACTCTTAAACTATCTGAAACGAAAGCTTGGGAATTTAAAATTAAACAGTTATCCAAAGCTAGAACGGTACGTAAGACAATAGACGATCAAGATATCAAAATCCGTTACTCTCATTTTACGATATATTAAATAAACCACCACCTACGTTCGCTTTTACAGTTTTTATCGAAAACAAGTAATTTTATGCCTATAACTCACCTATGAATATAAATCAAAGAGGTTTTACATACGTTCTGATAACTCGCTGTTCAATTATGAACAAATAATTATTAATTATTAAATATTTAATCAATAATAATATTTAATCAAAAGGACAATGACCGAATGTATTTTTCGCCTGTCGATGTCAATTTTTTATTCGTCAACGCAAGAAAAAGTATGACTTGTTAATATTTAACAATTACTTAATTTAAATATTGAATTATTGTTCGCCCACAACTTTGATTTAACTTTTATTATATTAGACATAAGAATAGGTATCATATTGTAATCAATTATAACATCTAGCACAGAATGTTAGAATTAATTGTCGTTCATAAAGGATCATTTATCTTTTTACCAAATCACTAGTTAAAGTTTTAAAGTTCAAGAATTGGCCTTAAATACTTATTTTTTTATTGTATAGCGAGCCACGGACTACGCGGGTCTCATTTAAAGTAAGAGGTCACCGCCGCGTATGGTCAACACCATCACAATCCGAACTTTGGTTGTAATGTCGGGTTTTTACGCCGAGTGGTGTGGGCATTCGATATTCTCATTTAGCGAAGCCTAATACAAGTACTGCTTCACGCAGGTATTCTGTGAGCCCGTGGTATAATTTCGGATTGTATATTAAGTTACATCCTCTTCATACATCAAGTAACATCTCCAGTATGCCCGGAGGCTATCACAAAATATTCCATACTTTCATTCGACCTTCAGAAAACAAAAATGTAATTTTAAATATCTCATTGTCCCCATAATTCACAAAAACGTGTATTACTTGACCCGCTTCGATCCCAATAAGGACATTTAAGGTCCCTTACGCAACAGCATGACAAGTTTATAAGACATTTTATTTGGGCTTGATGCCAATCCACTTTTAATCGGTAATTATTATCAAAATAGTCGTGTTCGAATAAGTTTGGTTGAAAAAAAATCAACAATCACGAAATATGCTGACTAACACCTAAAAATATAGAATTTGGATTATTGCCAGATGCGAATATTTTTACTCCTTAAGGATTGAGTCAGACGGAAACACTTTATTTATTTTGCGAAGTCATGACGAAGTTTCACGTTTTTTTAGTGAAAGGGAGTGTTTTTCTTTTTCTAAAATTTATATGTACTGTATAGCACTGCGTAGTTATGCAGTGCTATACAGTTTATCATTCAAGTAGTTAACCATAACTATGTATATTTTGTCTATATTAAATTCATGATCTGTGGTGGT
>DWCF01005827.1:0-13458 GCA_018230265.1 Delias oraia
TAATCATTTATATATATATATATATATATATATATAAACATAATCAAATGTAAATTTTAGGAAACTGCTAAATAGATTAAGTAAATTAAGATTTTTCGATTTTATAAAATTGGCGTTTTACAGCTAGATGTTATTTACAAAATCGGTATGCTGTGAATCCCCTAGATTGGTTGGTATTGTTCTACTTTAATGGGTTCGTATTACTTTCCTATTTTAAACATTATTATATATTATTTAATTTGTTTATATTATTTTTTACAAATGATTGTGTTTATGAAACTTTCAGAACGTCCGGCCAATTTTAAATAAATCATGCAAATATTATGTTTTTTATTTATTAGTATACTCCAATGTTACAAGCCCCAAAGTGCAAAAGAATGAACGATTTCAATAAAGGAGTTTGTAATCCACGGTGATGCGTCGTGAAAAACTTTTTGACTTGGGAATTTTTATTGGGATTTACTTGATTTCTTTTAATTTGAGGACAATTAATTTACTTAATTAATTATTTAATGTTTATTAACACGGAATGGTCTTGGGCTTTTTGTTTTATTTTTCAACATTAAGATAGAAAGGACCTTTCGCACTGATGATATCGAAATAATTGATTGGCATCTTTAAGAGTTGTATTTTAAGTTGTAAAAAAGTCAAAAATATTAACGTGGTGTTTGTGAAATAAAGTTGTGTTACACTGGTTTGCTGGGTTTGGTATTTTCTGATTATCTTAAACTATAATAAAAGCGCGTCTAGGTGGTTTGTGAAAACCCCTTGTAAAACCGAGTCATATTTGATAACAGTAGTAATCAATACACGCGAGGAAATTTTGTTTTCAAATCAAAATGTCACATCCGAAACATACATAGGTTTCCTAAATGATAATTTATTTAATCTTCAACCACAGATCTCGAGTTTGTAGACGAGAGTTCTAATAATTTTTGCTTTATTTCGGATATCTGGAAAGAGAAACATGGTTATATTATAAAAAAAATCAAAAAATATAATATTTTTAGTTTTTTGTCACGGTCATATTCAAAGACGCCCAGAAGATCACATGGTGAAACTTGGCTTACATTGTCGACGAATGGAGAATGCGGGCTAGAAAGGCCGACTCCTAGTAAATGGGAACAGTTCTAGCACGAAGAAGAAGATAATATCCGTTTTTTGTTAGTTTTTGTTTGCAACTAGATACATCTAATATACACTATATTGAATAACAGGGCCATTTAAATGAATTTTGAATTCATTTCTCACCTTTTGTATTTCATGTAGAAGAATTTTTTGCTCGGTCCGCGGTGACAATTCGTTCGTCTGCAAGTCGATTGCCTCTAAATTGTCAAACAGCTTTTTAATCTTCATCGCCAAGTGTACATCATCATTGCTTTTTCTGGGCACAGTTGGTTTCGCTCTTCGAATGATCTTCTTCCTAAGCTTGTCTGGCAAATCTTTCTCAATGTCTTCCCTGGTGAGGAACGTCATATATTCAGGATTCGTGTCGAACGGATACCGTAGCTCTTTGTAGTTTGTCGTGTCGTTACACATAAACAACTGATTGTTCTTGTAGGTTTTACGCCAGTTGCGGAGAAGTTCCATGTTCCTGTGATTTGTTACATACAATAGTTTAACTAATAATCAAAAATGTCTGTAATTCATTATTTACTTTACTTTTTGTTGATTTGCTGTAAACCCTTTTCACCTGAGAACTTTGTGTAAGAGGCACAAGTGATAGGGAAATAGAGACAAGTTAATCGTAAAGTAAAATATACATACTTTCTGTCTTGAATAATTTTATCGGCGCGTGCGATGCAGTCCTTTTTCTTCTGAAGTGAGAGTTCTTGGAGATAGTTTTGAAGAATCCTGTGATCTTGGGCAGATTTTCCCTCAGTTCGAACTGGCTGAAGATATTTTGCGCTTTGCGCATGCGGTATCGCTTTCTGGCGGCTCGCGGCCAATTTGGGGCATTTACCCTTCATTTTGTTGTAGTATTCAATGTCATTCTTTTCACAAAATTGAACTTTCATCCTTTCACTACCATCCAGTACTGAGTTATAACTTCTAGCATTACTCAACTCGTCAGCGAATTCGCTCGATTTATCCGAAATAGAATTTGTATCTATGATCGTGCCCAAAAATTGGCTATAGAGATACTTTAGTACTTTGTTAGTGCCTGAGTTTATTATTTCTTTGGAAGGGTAGATCAGCGGGTTTCCATTCAATTGAAGCACTTTTAAAGTCAATACAGTTCCCAGTTCATTTGGCAGTGAGGTGATTTTATTGTCTTGTAACAGCAGATGGGTGAGGCTGGGGTGATGTTTGATCGTTGGCGGGATGCTCTCGAGATCGTTGCCGCGCAAATCTAGCCAATTCAAGTTTAGGAAAGAGTGGAAAAAGTCGTCTGGCAATTTTTTAATTTTGTTGTTTTGCAAATAGATTACCTTAAATCAAAATACAATAACAGACTGTATGTTCAATTAGAAGTATTTCAAATTCAAAAATTTTTATTCATATAAATTATGTTACGTCCTTATTTTTAAAAACCACTAGTTTTAGACATGGTAAGAACTGGTAAGAAACTCGACGAAATCCTGCCTTTAAATAGAAGATTTTATTACAATAAAGCATTGTTTCAGAGCAAAGGACTCTCAAGCGATCTTGTATTTTTTTTAAATTACTTAAAGAAAACTAAGGCACACGAAATACAGTATATATACAGTATATAGTATAATACGAGTACAGTTCAGGTAAAATCCCTCCATTTAGCTAAAAACAAAATATACTTACGGTAATCATTTTACTATGACAAATCGAATCCGGTAAAGTTTCCAAATCGTTCGACGATAAGTCTATCATGGTCTCACTATCAAAATCTTCATACATATTTGTTAATTAAAGATTTTTATAGTTAGATATAAATTTATAGCAATACAATTATTGATAAAATGACATAAAATGACAATTTGATGACAAAATTGTTTGTCGCTATTCCTACTGTTTGGTTTGATCAATAAAAAGTGTTGTCAGGTGAAGCTATTCTAACATGGGACTTAGCTGCAATTAAAATCAAAACAGCATTGCAATGTCCTTTTATTCATGAAAATTGCAGTGAGCCAAGCCAATTGAATTTTCATTTGTTTTAAACAAGATTTTAACCTTTTTTATTTATTAACACAAGTTTTAATTCTATATAAGATCGTATGAGAAGGTAATATTCTTTCTTAGAGGATTTCTGGATTTTATTTAGTGAAATAAATACAATTTATTGAGTAACTAGTCGTTTTATGTAATTGAAACTCGACGTCACTTTAAATCAGGTAGATGTTATTAAATATATTAATAAATAACTTAATTGAAATAGTCAAAAGCCATGCGAGAATCTTGCTCTATCAGGCATGTAAAAAGTACTGTCCATTGCTGTTGGGGGTCGCACCGGTCTGGGCCGGTCATCTTTTATCTGAAAATAATATATATTTACTTTAATTATCATCATCATCATAATCATTTCAGCCGTAAGACGTCCGCCCACTGCTGGACATAGGCCTCTCCCTTGGACTTCCGTGAATACCTGTCGTAGGCGACCTGCATCCAGCGTCTTCCGGCGTCTGTCCACCTTGTGGGTGGACGTCCCACTTTCATTATAATTATATTTAATTATAATTTAGTTATATTAATTTAAACTATAATTATAGTTCTTCAATATTATATTTAAATATTAGAAACCAGAACTATTTGATAAATTAACGATTTCAATATTTTCGTATTATAGCGGACAACGTAGCCAGCGGGTCTTTATGATATGAGATCATCGCCGCGCATAGACAACCGCGCTATAAACGCGCTTTGGTTGTATGGACGACATTTTTACATCGCTTATATCCCGGTATATTTTAATGGGCATAAAGTGTCCTCAGTCAGACAGCGACATAGAGTACAACTGTTTCACGCTGATATTCTGTGAGACCGTGGTATTCCGAACGAGCCAGCCTAATAAGAACGTTAGCATTTGCACGGCTAAGACAGTATTGAAACACCCGGTCATTGTTAACCCCTTCCATGGACCGTAAAAACAACAAATTGATTTTATTCAAAATAGTCAATAAGTTTCTTTATAACTTACTGTATCTTTACGTCTGTAATTGTTTCGCATGCTCTGCAGTCTCCTTTCCAGGTTATCAAGTTTCTCTTGATAGAATCTTCGTCTGTCAATACTCAAAAGTTCATCTTCATTATCCTCTCTTAGGTAAAAGTTTCTCCTAAGATCCCCATGCCGTCTATACAAGTCTTTATTCTTCCTTCGAACTCCATACATATGCCTAAATTTCCGCTCCAGTGCTTTATTTTGATCTTTTTGTTTCATCGGATAATTGAATAGAGAATTTCTATTGACTCTTCCATCTGTATCTAATCTATAAATACTGTCAGTATTTTGTAAAAGATATCCTTCAAATGGATTGTTAAATGCCGTATCATTTCTTCTGTTGATATTTCGTCCGAGAGATTTGTATAGTTGTCTCAATTTCGCTTCAAATATATCTTCATCTTTTCTATCCACACCTGTATGATCCACGCTTTGTAAATCCTCTAGCAGTTTTATTAGCTTATCTTCATCGTTTTTAAATTTAGACGCGTTATGGTCTTTTAAATATTTATTGAAACTAAATATATCAATGGTAGTGGACTTTTCTGTTGTTATGTCATGCGTTGTGTTAAAATAATCCGTCTGATTTCCATTTCGTCTTCGTGTCAAGTATGTGGTAACAAGTGTACGTACATTAGCAAAGTCCTTTCGTGGTACAACGTCTTTTTTTATCACAATTGGTGTGATGTTAACTTTCTTTGTCGGTAAAACAAATGCTGCATTTCTCGTGAAAATACTTTGATTGTTGAATTTCTGAAAGAACCATTATTACAACAGATTTGGTGCTTGCTAATGCGATGTTAGTATAAAATGTATGTTTACAGAAATTTCAAATTACTTCCTTATTCATTTAGTTAACAAAAAATTTGTGTTTCTAAACAATTGGAAAGATTTAAGTAAAATACAAAAGTTAACTTCAGAGCTACAAATAACTTTTCCGAGATTACTTACTTTGATTTTTTTAGGAGTAACGATTACTGGTGAGGGACGTGTAAATGTTTTCATTTTAGATTGACCGAAATAACGTCGACTCACGTCAGTAGGTTTTTTCCCTAAAGTCCTATAAAAAACCAAATGTACCTATTTATATTTTTGATTAAATCGTTAAAAAATTCACGAATTAATAATAAGTTCTTAGGCAAAGATTTAGCCATTCAAATATTTAGTTATTCAAATATTTAGTTATTCAAATATTTATTCATTCATAAAAATCATAAATATTTAGTTCTTAAAATAAATATTTTATAGTTAGATACCTACTGTTGAGAAAGAACTAATAAGATGTACCTACCTGGAAGTTATAATAGAAGGTTCAGTTTCAATGCCATTGAGGGATTTTCGTGAGTTCTGCAAGTAATTAAAGTAATTTTAAAAATAATGTATAATCCTTATCTAAACTTGTACCTGCGTCTAATAAGTTAATATATGTTAAGTTATATAAGATTTAATTTGTGTATTAACTCTCATAATGTCGGGTTGTACACAAATAATTTTAATGTATATTATAACGAAATGATTTTGTCATAATATAAAATTAAAATTATATACATTATTAAAGTATTAAATATATAATATATCAAAATGCAGAGATTGGCATTAAAAGGGCGAAATTTTATCGTTGTAATTCTTTTTTCATGCTGAATCATGATAAAAGTTTAAAAAATGGTTTCGAAATCTCTCATATTGACAGATTCATAGACCCACCTAAATTGGTAGCGTCGTTTCTTAAGAGTTTGGAAACACGACAAAATAATATTATGTACAAATCAAATTAATATGATATGAGTTATACTAAATCCATTGAGCATAATCAAACTCTAAGATACGCTATACAAGATAGTAAAAAAAATTGATTTTGGAAAAGTACCTTTTTACCATAGTAATCCAACAATTCAAATGAATCATTAAACCTTAGAGTGTCGTTCACTGGCCTGTAATAATAAATAACTCCGTTATTCTGAACTTATTAATTTGGAATAAGAATACCTATTTATTGTATGTAATAGAATTTAAGTAATATTAAAATGAAACATTATATCTTAAAGAAAAACTTATACGCCGCCGTAAGTTCCATAATTATTATATTAATCTATTGTTACAGCCATTTTAAAAAACACGGCATTCAGCCATGGATTTAACACATTATACTATGATTAAAAATAACCACACTTAAAACATCGGATTACCAAATATTAACCAAACGACGCGACATTCCCCTTTCTCTGTTACTTGATCACTTGTTGACAGATCTTATTTGAGCACAGAAGACTCCTTACACAAGTCTTGCTCCGGAGGTTTTACTGCCAGAGATTTGGAAATTCTCACGGATGCTCTTAGATTTTATATATCCAATTTTAATAAAGCTGTTTGTGCTGAAACTGTTGCACTTGACTCTTACGGAAAGAGTGATGGCGGGAGATGATCTGCGTTGGGCGACTGTGATAAGTACCCTTATCGATAGTTCGCAGTGCGCGACTCATGAGTGTCTCGCGGAAATGTATATACAGAAGTGGTCGGCGAGCGGGCACCATCGCTTACAGTTACAGATTCAGTTAGCCCAATGGCGTGGCGTCGCTGACCGTCGCTATACCATTGCTGAGGACTCTACAATGCTACTCTGGTGTTATGAATTTATTTCCTTAAAATAATCATGCCAAGTAGTAATTAATGCCAAAGGATTTACCCTTGTGAATGAACCATTTTGTTGACGGGCGCGTCCTCCACGGTGAATATCGGTAGTAGTACAACCGAGGGCTTACACATGTCCCCCAAACAGGTGTTTGCTGAAATTCTATTTAAGTTTACACATAGAACATAATAAACTCGGAATACGTAGCGTGAAGTAGTAGTTCTATACTGTGTTGCGCTGAGTGAGTAAGGATATCGGAGGCCCTTAAAAATGCCGCTTAAGTTGCTTAAAAAGTCGCAACGCAACGATTGCGCGGACAGCGGCGTGGTTGTCCATAGCCTCCGATATCCTCACTTACTCAGCAAAACACAGTTGAAGCACCGTTTAAAGTACAACTACCAATTCACGTTGAGTATTCTGTGAGCCTGTGGTAACACTTCGGACGAGCCGGCCCAATAAGTGCGTCCGCGTATGCTTCAGCAAGGCTCTCCCATTGGTGAGACAGTATTAAGACAATATAAAAATCCCCGTTACTGTCAAGCTTTCTATATACCGAAAAAATAAAAAAATAAATTATAACTAATAATTGTCTAGACCGGGATTCGAAATCGTTGCCATTCGCGAGGCAACAAAATTTTCAACAAACATCGCGACACTATAGTTTTATAAGATATACTGACGTATTGTTCTAGAACTCTGATAGCAAAGGCAGTTGTAGTCTTCGTCGTAGCCCACGGGGCACCCACAGCGTACCGTGAAGCCCACGTCGCTTTGGGTGGGAGGCTTCGTGTTGTACAAAGGCTCTCCCTTCCGCGGTTTCACTGAGTAGTTGCATACCACATGCACATTCTGCAAGGACACGTCATGTCTTTAGCAAGGATCTAATTAGCAAAAGAAACTTCTATAGATCAAATAGATTTACTTACGTAATAACTCAGGTCAGCATTATTAGCATGGTACGCATATTCAGCATATGCAGAGATGCCACAACCCATGTGGGTTGCTTCGCCAGCGATCATCTCCAGGTACAGTTTTCCAGCAACCTTGTCGATATTACTGGTAAAAATAAGAAAATCTTAAATAAGTTGTAAATAAAATTGTCTATGGGTGGAGGAACACTTATCGTTGGAGAGAATTCTATTCTTTTATTTTCATAATTATGAAAATAGGAAGGCAAATGAGAGAAAATTTTTATAAAATTTAGATTTTTTTAGTTTTGGAGCTTCTTTCAAAACTTGGTTGAAATGGTTTTGTCTGGTCGAAATGGTCAATCAAATCACTAGCTTACAATTCAAACATAAGCTGTAAACTACCAAAGTTTTTATAGGCCTTGTGACAATACACTAATATAGTAAAAATAACTCAGTGCAAAATATACGTAGTATTAACGAAAACACTATTATTATGTAGTCATGAGTTTTTTTACTTACTCAGATGTTTAATAATCGGTTCTATTATATATTATATGTCGTATTATTTGTCGTGTGTATCTGATAGTTAAGCAAGGAAGGAACGTAGACACGGCTTAGCTGAAGCACTGAAGCCAATCCCCTAAGATAGTGCGAGTAATACTCACTCTGCCCAATCAGGATACTGGGTAACCATGTCAGGGCTGACGTGCACCTTCTGGTTGTACCAGGAGCGTGTGATATGCTTGATGCTGTACAGCAGCTTCTCTTCTGACAAACCTGGCGGGAAGACGTCAGGCCCAAATATGCTGTACCATTCTGGGTAGCTGAATCTCACTACGCCAGTTGTTTGCCCAGGGTCGGGAAACTTTTCTGTGAATAAGTAACTTATTATTTACTAGACAACTAAGCAAGCTGGTCTTTTTTATAGTAAGAAATCACCGCTGCCCATAGACAATATTAGTAAAATCCGCACTTCGGTAGTGTTGCCGGCTTTTTTACAAGCATGTATTTTTTCCGAAATTATTATTAAACCACTTAGTCTATGTCGTTGACTACGCTTCCAATCTAAAATAAATCTATCTCATACAACACATAGGTTACGAAATTTCACAAACGCAAAAGATACAATGTGTTTTAAAATGCGGTACTAACTTGTCGCTCTGCATAGGTCGTGCCTCAATATGCACGAGTTTGCCAACACTTGCGCAAACGACGCCAACTCCTCATCCCATTCCTAGAAATATATTCTACATATTATAATATGTATGTAAATCATTTAAAAATCTATGATATAAAACACTCCTCCGAAAATCTATAAAATTGGCGGAGTTCGGCGCAAAACAAAAATCCTCAACAAAATGAAAGTAAGTGTTTGACCATTGGCGGTAATCAATGCAATACAATAATATCATATTTGTTTATAACAAAAAAATTACACGTCATAACAATTATTTAAATTAATTATATATTTGTTCTATACAAAATTGGAATCTATTTGGAGTTTGTGAGACTTCTCCGGGCTATAGTACACCTTTAGCTATAGGCCACCGCTGAACTCTGCACTTAAATCGGATGAGATAGAGCGGATGGCTTATAAAGGTCGCCGGAAGACGCTGGATGCAGGTCCACCTTGTGACTGGACGTCCCACGCTGCGTTTGCCGGTCCGTGGTCTCCACTCTAACACTTTTCGGCTTCATCGGCCATCCGCTCTACGTGCGATGTGGCCTGGCCATAGCCACTTCAGCTTGCTAATTCGGTGGGCTACGTCGCACTTAAATAATATATGTATGCACTTAAATATTTGGGTGGAAATAGCTTTCTTAACCGCCTCTGGCAGTCTGCCGAAGAGTGCGGGCCCCATGATATAAAGCGACCGCACGGAACAACTAATTGATCCCGCAATTTTTCACTACGGAACACGCGGGCCTTATTTGTGCCTCGTCGCTGGAACGTCTTTTACCTTTCCCTTGTCCGCCTACCAAAATAATTATTGAATTTAATTATTAATTAAAAATACTTGTAAATCTGCCTATCAAAGTTAATACAATCTGGTTTGCTATATAATAATATTACCAATCTGTACATGCCAAAAGCGCGCGGCAAGGGCACTCCATTCTTGCCTACTTCTTTTCCTCTCGCTATATTTCCTCTTATCCTGAAACAAAAACACATTTTATTTAAATTTCTGCCTAGTTTGTTATTAGTTTTTAATGGCCAATTATTACCAAGCCTTCCTTGGACCGATTTCTATCAAATTGATAGATATTGCGAATCTTTTTGGGTCCTTGTGTAAAACACCAAGGCAAGATCTCTATACAAAATCTTATATATATATATATTCGTGATATTTTATTTTGTTCAATGGGCAACCATATTTTTTAAGCTACTGAACCTATGTTGCTGCTTACATAATTTCATATAGAAGCAAAGCGATTTAAGTTATTTTAAGTTTAAACCATATTATATGCCTCCAGACGAAAACAGGTTGCATTATAAAATTAAAGCAAATATATGTCTTTTAAGATGAAATTCACAATCACTTATAACCATCATTTAGTGTTAGTTTCCAGATTATTTACGAACGCGAGCAAATCTGAGAAAAACAGACTATTATTTTTACAGACAATGTTAACAGAATAAAATATATTTTTTTTAAATGAAGAAAAGACGTAAATTGATCAATATGAAAATAATATCGCAGACTCAAAGAGATATATTATAGAAGTTTGAGTAACTGAAAGTAAATACGAACATGTTTGAAATATCCAAGAGCTTTTCAGCTTCAGCCGGTGTGATGAGGATGTCCTGTGCGTCGTGACACAACTTTCCCATGCGTTCGGTCTACGAATTATCACATATTTACTAATTTTATATACATTTCTAAGTAGTTAGTTGTATCTCACAAAAAACACACATAATTTGTCTGTTCACACGTTCACACAGTTTTACCACCACGAGTTCACAGAATACTCAACATGAAATAGTACTTAGTTGTACTTGAACCGGTGCCTCTAACACTTTCTAGCGAAACACTTTCGCTGAGCGAATGAGAATATCAGAGCCATATTTAGGTAACATTATATGTGTTTGTAAATTGCAAAAAATTGATTTTTTTTATCAATGCGAGACCCTGCCGAAAAAATAAAACCAAGGTCACCAGATTTAATATTTGTGCCTACAGTGTTTCACTGAGTGCGGATTCAGAGATCCGTTAAGTTATGCAGATTAAGCGACGTAAACATCGGATAATATAATCAAAGTGATTGTGGCGCGGTTGTTAATGATCGGCGATGATCTCTTACCAATAAAGTAGGTCCAGCTACTTCCTTGTTTGCTGAACAATAAAAAAAAGAAAGTGTTTCGTATTAACCATATACATATGGTTTTTAGTTATAGTTTGTTGGTATCATTTATTACATTTTTTAATATGTTTTTGTTTAAAAAAGTTTAATTATATTATAATATAATCCTACTGTATTTTTTGTTGATATTCTCTTATTTTACAGCCGACCAAAACTGAAATTTTATTTTGCATTGACATATTTAGTCATAGTATACTTATGGTCTTGAAAGGGGAATTAAGTGGGGAATGAAGTCTTACCGGATTGTAATACATGCACATGACATGCGTGCCCTCCTCGCAATACTCCGACTTGGGACAGTACTGCTCTGTGATCTTGTTCTTGTCATAATAGATGTCGCGAACCAACGAACTCATGACTGATAGTAATCCTATATTAACTATTACTATCTGGAAAAATATTTTAATATGTTTTAAAAAAAATAATAGTTCTATTATTTAAAACTTTTAAGTCTCGTTGCGGAACGGATTTCTGACACTATGATTATCAGTTTTAACTGGTCGGAGTTGAATTTATAATTTTTTTGCCTTAATATAATCTCTCACTTGGGAGAACGACGCTGAAGCATTAATTGGAGCGGCTCGTCCAGAATGATACCATCAGCTTACTAGCGTGTTTCGTCGATTGAATGATACCGGAGACTCATCCAGTTTAACTTGCCGCTTAAGAATTAGGAGCTGGCACCACGAACAAAACTTGGATTGCGGCGTGGTTATATATCGGTGGCGAACCCTTCATTAAGTTTCTATTGCTGTGTTTTCCACTATACCATAAACAACCCAACTATCAGCATCACCTGAACGCGGTGCTCCTTTAAACGGACGAATATCCGGCGAATAAACGTTAGCGGTATACCCATACACCCAACTAGCCAGTTGGAAGATCGACCTGACGGTGCAAGACCCCAGAAATGTTTTGTTATATTCTATAGCAGACAACGGAGCAGGGTCTCCTATATGGTAAGAGAACACCGCCGCCCATGAACAACCGCGCTAAAGTCCGCGCATTGGTTGTGTTGCCGTCTTGTACTGCGATAACCTCACTCACTCTGCGAAACACAGTACAAGTACCGTTTCACGCCGAGTATTCTGTGAGCTCGTGGTATCACCACGAGCCAGTCCAATTAGTGCGTCAGCATATGCTCCAGCATGGCTCCCACGGGTGCGACAGTATTACGACACTCGCCCGGCTACTGTCAAGCCCTTCCAGATACTGAAAAAATTATAATTTTATAATTTTCCGGACCGGGATTCGAACCAGATACCTCTCGCTTCATGGTAGACCTATTAAACCACTTAGCTACGAGTCTCTCAAATGAGATGGTTACTGAAGAAGGGGCGGGTAACCACTGCAATGCTTTCCTGAGTCATCACAAAAGGAAACATGGTGATATGTCGCGTTTAAAATGACAAAATGCGATTATTTGCAATTAATCGTTTTAAATAATTAACTTTTATCAAGTCACGTCAGTTTTTTTTCGATTTAGGAACACAGCTCACGTTTGATTTCATTTATCAAACAATTAAAACCACTTACAATCTTCTTCATAATGTCACACCAATTTCTAACATTTTATATATCCCAACCGCTTGTATCAATAACACTTATCTATTATCACTTAAACTTACAAATACGTCAATTTATTTGCACATCTAACAGTCTGTCTCTGTCCTTCATTTGTTATTGCAAAATGTCGGAACACTTATAAATTATTTGACTTCAGCTATTTATAAATAATCTTAGTGTTTCACTAAAATCAATATACAATCTAAAATAATGTCTAATTCGTATGTAAAATGTGTAAGAATGCTTTCCATACTGCTACAATTCAGAAAACGACTGAAATTTACGTTCTCACAGAACAATGATGTTTATAATTAGATTAGGAACTTTTTATAGCATATCTCGATGTATTTACAATTCGACGACATTACAATTCGACGACATTACAAATAGGAATATCTCCTAAAAATAAGAACAGAAATTCATAAAATGTATGTAAAATCCGTCAATATTAGTATAAATGACAAAATGTCTAAAGTTATACATTACCTACACATACCTATTATACATTCAATGTCTAACTGAGATGTCGAAGACAACATGTAAAATTATTACAACATATGACGGTAGCTAATCAATCAATTCAGTTTTTCAACTAAATACAATTATAAAATCACGAAAACTAACCCAGAACAATATTGGTAATATAATATCATAAAATAGAATCGAATTTATTGGTTCTAGATATACGAAGACAGAGTAACGCAGATAATAATAATAACGCAGAGTGGGACGTCCCGCCACACGATGGAAAGACGATCTAACAAAGGTCGCGGGCTTCACGGCAACCGCTGGATCCACATCGCTCAAGATCGCAGCGGGTGGGCGTCTTTGAGGGAGGCCTATGTCCAGCAGTGGAC